>LOJH01015354.1:3968-24507 GCA_001685095.1 Ellobius talpinus | reverse complement strand
CACAACCATCTGTAATGAGATCTGGTGCCCTCTTCTGGCCTGCAGGCATACTGAGATCTGGTGCCCTCTTCTGGCGTGCAGGCACACATGCAGACAGAGCACTATATACTAAATAAATAAATCTTTAAAAATTAAATAAATAAATAATAAATCTGCTCTTTAGCAGTATGGGTTTAGGCAAGTCATCTCACCTTGGAGTTTCCTCTTGGTGAGGATGCTAGATGATGCTTTGTGTGGTCGACAAAGTCATGTTTTGTGTTCTGATTTGTGTGGTCCTCATGATGGTTCTGTAAGTCGAATGATGGTCTTCCAAATGTAAGCTTTTAATAAATTAATCCAAGTTCTGCATCAAGAAATCGGTGTTCATGTCAAATGATGGTAGTGCACACCTTTAATCCCAGCACTCAGGAGACAGAGGCAGGTGGATTTCTGAATTCAAACATTGATGCTCACAACTAACAGGCTTTAAAAATAAAAATATAGGGGCTACAGAGATGGCTCAGTAGTTAAGAGCATATACTGTTCTTGCCAAGGACCCATGTTTGGTTCCCAGCACCCACATTGGGCAGCTCACAGCCCCCTATAACTCCATTTCCGGGGGTCTGATGCCCTCTTCTGGCCTGCTCAGGCACTACACATAAGTCTGATGCCCTCTTCTGGCCTGCTCAGGCACTGCACATAAGTGCTATGCTAGGATACATGCAGGCAAAACTGCCATACGCCTAAGGTAAAAAAAACAACAAACAAAAAGCTGTTTAAAAAAATTTAAAAATGATCTCGGTTATTTCTGTAGATGAGGAATAATGGGAAGTGGAGGAAGCTCTTAGGAAGATGAAAGAGACCACGTGACTGAGGTGGTTATGGAAATGACAGGTTTCAGATAGGTCTGGGAACTGCTTTTAGCGTTTTCATTGCCTAGCTGTGTGACTTTAATGAACATGTTAAACCTATTACCTAGACGTGATAGCACACGCTTATATTTAAGGTGATTTAGTCTTTATCTTTTTTTTTTCATTTTTCAAGACAAGGTTTCTCTGTTTAACAGTCCTGGCTGTCCTAGAACCCGCTTTGTAGACCAAGCTGGTTTCGAGCTCCACAGAGAACCACCTGCCTGTGCCTCCCAGGTGCTGGGATTAAAGGTGAGCACCACCACTGCCCGGCTAGTCTTTATCTTACATCTATTGTTCCTGGTTGTCTTTCTAGGATTAAGGAGAAGCAAAATTCCTCAGGTGAGCCTGCAGACATGTGCAATAGAATAAAAGCCAGGGCCACTCCATGGTTCTCATGGCTCCTGGCACCCTCTGGAATAGAATCAAGCCCGGGTTCCTTTCTTCCCTTCTTCCCCAGCCAAGTGTGTTAGCCCAGGACTCCTCAGAGAGGATATCGTCAAGGAGGCAAGGCTGTCTCTAAGCAATCTTCATTTTCCTACTCGCACATTCCAGCTTTCCAGGAGGATCCTGCCTAAGTGTGTGTGCTCTGGAGCTTTGGGGTTCTGGGGTTCTGAGGGTCTGGGGCTCCTGAAAGCCGGCCCTGGACTCCTGTGGGCTGCCCGTGGCTCGTTATGGTAGTCAAGCCTCGGGGCCCCTTTGACTGACTTCATCCGCCTCCATAAGCTCTGCCAGCTTCCCAGCTTCACGCAGTGGAATCTTGCTACAGGAAACCAAAATGTGTTGTCCCAGAAGATGCCTGGTGGATATAAATATTTTTGAACAAAAGGCAATTAAAAAGTACCACAAGAGGCAGGCATGTTGGTGCACACCTTTAATTTAATTTCAGTTCTCCTAGGATGACTCTCTGAGTTCAAGAGCAGCCTGGTCTACAAGGCTGTATAAGAAGACTTTGGAGAGAGAGAGAAAGAGAGGGAAGGAGGGAAGGAAGGAAAGAAGGAGGAAGGAGGTGAGGGGTATATACTCAGCATGTTTAAGCCCTGGATTCGATACTTAGCACAAAGAATAAAGATGGATGGATGGATACAGATGCAAATGCAGGGGCTGGAGAGGTGGTCAGCAGGTAGAGAAGAAAGGGGAGGAGGCCCTTTCTGCCCTCCCAGCTTTCCCCCAACAGGCTATAATTCTCCCTTCTGAAAGCCGCTCTTATCAGGAAAGAAACCTCGCTCCATGAGTTTGCTCCCTGGATTTACATCAGTTTCCTGCCTCTGTAAGTGCGTCCCTTTGTCTTGTGGCTTCTCTGAACTGCACTGTTCATTGTTGAGGAAGGCGTGTAAAGTCCTAGCCGCACAGAGGCTTCGCCCATGTGACACATACTGAATGTGTTTAATAAGCTTGTTTTTCTCCTTTCTCTGTCTTTTATTACAGGGTCTGTCTGGGCTACCAAGACTTCCAGCTTTGGCTGTTTGGGGGAGGGGGTGTTTCTTCCCCCAGGGGCATGCATCCTGCCTTCTCTCTGGCTTTCCTTCTCCTCCTTGAATGCACCCCTTGCTGCACATCCTTGCAGTTGAGTCATTTCAAAGTGTGGTGATAACGCGGTGTTTCTGTCCGCGCTGCTTCCATGGACACCTACCATTTCCGGTTGCAGCAGTGATGAGCAGTGCTGCTGTGGACACCTTAACATGCACTTTTGGCTTTAAAAAAAGTGCTGGATATTGACCTCAGGGCTTTGTACATGTGAGACAGCACGCTACTACTGAGCTACATGCTTAGCCTTGAGACTAATTTTAATTTTTTTTCAAATCGTATTACTTCATGTGTGTGGGTGTTTTGTCTACATGTCTGTCTGTGCACTGCATGTGTACTTGGTGTTCACAGAGGCCAGAAGAGGGCGTCAGATCTCCTGGAACTAGAGTTACAGGTGTCATAACTCTAGTTCATGTTGGTGCTGGGAATTGAACCCAGATCCTCTGAAAGAGTAGCCAGTACTCAACGGTGACCGCCTCTCCAGCCCCACTGCCAGACTTTTCCACAGTGGCTTTTCACTTACACGTTGCCACCAGCCATGCATGCGAGGCATCTGGTTTCTCCACATCCTCCCTCTGGGACTGCGACTCCATATTGTCTAGCATTCACTCAGCCCTGAGATTGACCCCCAGCAACACAAATCAAGGGGGTTGGGACTAATAACTAGCTTGGATATATGCTGGTGACTTGTAGTCAGTAACTCTAACTGCTGGGGAGATGGCTCCATGATTAAGAGAACCGGCCACTCTTCCAGAGGATCCAGGTTCAATTCCCAGCAACCACATGGTGGTTCACAACCACCTGTAACTTCAGTACCACAGGAATCCGAATCCCTTTTCTGGCCTCTTTGGTGCACAGACACACAGGCAGGCAAAACACCCGTATGTGTAAAATAAAAATAAATAAAACTTTTTTGGGGGAGAGGGGGCCTTGCAGGTAGAATTGGAAAGAAGTATGACAAACTTAAATTACCAGAAACTGCAGAAAGTGTCTGTGGGTAACAGTGTCACACAGGGTCACATCCTTGGATGGCCTACTGTGTGTAGATCACCTCCAGGAAATCGTCTTCCTTTAGATGTAACTCACCAAGGCTACCAGCAACTGATGTTATGAATGTTCCCAGCCTTGGTTCTCTGGCCTGGTGAACAAAGGGGCTGGACACACAAGCCAATGGTGAGGTGGTCCTCCCTCCACCAAGACCAAATGGAGGGGCTGAAGAGGTAGCTCAGTGGTTAAGGACATGGACTGTTCTTCCAGAAGACCTGAGTTCAGTTCCTAACACTCATATATCAGGGGGCTCACAACCACCTGCAACTCCAGCTCCAGAGTATCTGACTCTCCTGTCCTTCACGAGCACTTCACATATGCAGCATACACTCGTACATATACAAATGAAAACAATTTTAAAATAATGGTAAGACGATTTATAGAAATGCCATCTGAGACTTGTAACCACCTGCTGGACAGAGACTCTAGATGCTACCACTTGGTAGTCCTTAATCTAGTCAGGGTGCGGCTTTCTAATTCCCTCTTTCTCTTTTCCTCACAGTAGCGCTGACTGGACACACTGGACATGAGATGAATGGTGCTGACCATGGAGAAATCACTGTGCTGAGCAGTAGGACAGTCCAGGTAAAACACCACATCTGTCTTCAGGACAAAAGGAAGATGCTGTGTTCAGATTACTGCTGGCCAGTCTGATTGCTATAGCAGTGAGCGCTAAGTAAGTCCTTAACCCCTGCCTACCATCCGCGAGCATTGAAGGCTAGTCAGAGCAGGGAAGTGACTGTGACCGAAGTTGCCCAGTAGGGGGCACTATAGAGGCAGCCCATGAGGTGGGAAGAGGGGCGTGGCTGCCAGCACCCTGTTCACTAAGGCTCCGTGGGCCCCTCCCTTCCAGTTTGGTCCATGTTACTATGTTAATCCCAAGTAAAGGTCATTTCAACACAGGACTGCCAATCCTGTGAACCTCTAGGATTGTAGACCTGAGGCACTTGGCTGCGCTTCCTGGTGTCTTCCCTGTGTGGCTCCAGCTGTCCTGGAACTCACTCTGTAGACCACGGTGGCCTCGAACTCACAGAGTTCTGCTTCTGATTCCCAAGTGCTTGTATCAAAGGCATGTGCCGCCGCCACCCAGCTTCCTAGTGCCTTTTAATTTTTTGAATAGTCAAATGTTCAAAACAAAAATATTTAAAGCCATGTAACAGAGAGCCTCTGTCTCCATCTGCTCATACCCCCTGCCCACCTTCTTGAGAAGACAGAGATAACCACTGTGAGCAGGTTCTGTCCCTTTGGTTTCCTTCTATGTGTCACACACATTCAGGACAATTATTCCTTGCATATGTACAAATAAAAAAATAGACTTTTCCTCGTCTTTTCCTTTATTTTTAATATTACAAGTGTTATTACTGGGCCTTTTTTTGGCACAGGGTCTCACATGATTTAGGTGGTCCTCAAGTTCCTCAAATTGCTGGTGGCTGAGGATGACCTTTAATCCTGATCTTTGCCTCAACCTGCTGAGCGCTGGATTATGGGTGTGTGTAACCACACCTGAGCCCTTTCTCCTTTCGTGTAAAAGCTAACATATTCACACATTTCTTTGCAGGCAGGGATGCCTGCAGTGAGCGCCCAGCCCAAACACATCTTACGAAGACGCAAGAGAGAATGGGTGATGCCGCCAATATCAGTCCCCGAGAACGGCAAGGGTCCTTTCCCTCAGAGGCTGAATCAGGTAGGACTGTGCCTTCTGCTTGGGCAACACTGATGTCTGCAGGATTTATTGTCTGAAGACCTAAGAGCAAGGTTCCTTGCTGATGGGTGGGGGCTGCAGAAGGTTCCTTGCCACCAGGTGAGGCACCTGTCACTTTGTCAGCTGTTGTTTTATTTTGTTTCCAGCTCAAATCTAATAAGGACAGAGGCACCAAGATTTTCTACAGCATCACTGGACCTGGAGCAGACAGTCCGCCTGAGGGCGTCTTCACCATAGAGAAGGAGACAGGCTGGTTGCTGTTGAATATGCCACTGGACAGGGAGAAGATTGTCAAGTATGAGGTGAGTAGCCTTTAGTATCCAATGTAGATGTCTTTCCTGAGGTAGGCCAAGGCCTGGTGAGGGGGAACACCAGCTGACTCCGGACCTCTGTGCCTACAGCTTTTTGGCCATGCAGTGTCTGAGAACGGTGCCTCTGTGGAAGAGCCCATGAACATCTCCATCATCGTGACAGACCAGAATGACAACAAGCCCAAGTTCACTCAAGAGACCTTCAGAGGGAGGGTCTTTGAGGGAGCAACACCGGGTAAGACTGGGGAGGGGCTGCCCTGGGCCAGCAGGGTCCAGATCTAGTCGGGGATCAGCTTCTGGACATCAGCCCGGAACCTCCTCGCTATGTGTCAGAATCCCTCATCACACCGCCCCGCCCATCCACCCCGGGAGTCCTGATCAAGCCTGACCTATGGCAGAGCTCGGACACTCTGACACATTTGAGGACTTCCCAGAAGCTTGGGCTCAGCCAGACTTAGAAGCTCAGAGTTAAGTCTGGGACTTTGCCTCTTTACTGCCTGTGACCTTGGGTACATCCATGACCTATCTCTGCTTTTCAACCCAAATGGGAGTATCAACCTTGAAATACTGTGAAGATTAGAAATAACCCATGCCACTGAGGGTGCAGCTCAGGGTGGAGCACATGCTGACTGTATGAGAGGCCTTGGGTGCCAGCACCGCACAGAAGACACAAAGGGCTTTACTGTGTAGCACCCAGCCACAGTTCTGCAGCCACAGGGCAAGCAGCCAGGCCTAGCGGGAAAGCAAAAATAGGCTGCTATCACTAGGGAAGAGAGGAATAGAAGATGAGGGAGTGTAGATGTGTGCTCCTAAACTCAGTGACAGGCACTGGGAACAAGGATGGGGTCAGGGTCCTCTTCTTTTTTGGAGTAGTCTGCAGTCAAATGCTCTACTACTGAGCTGTTCCCCCCATTTTGGAGTAGTCTGGACTGATCACCTCTTGGCCGGCTGGCTGAGCGTTTCAGAGATGAGTTGATCAGAGATGTCCAATTACAGAAATTCCCACCATTAAAATAGTTGGTTGTTCTTATTTGCTTGTTTTGATTTTTTTAGACAAGATCTCCCCATGTAGCCCAGGCTAGCCTCAAACTTGTGATCCTCCTGCCGTAGCCTCCTGAGTACAAGCTTGCACCAACACTGGTAAAAATGTTGTTCCCACTGTACAGCTCTGGCTGGCCTGCAACTCACCATGTAGACCAGGCGTGTGCCACCATGCCCAGCTTCTAAAGGTCTGTTGTTGTGTGGGTTTGTTTGGAATATGGTCTCACTGTGTGGTCTTTGTTGCCTGGAGCCTGTTGTGTAGATCAGGCTGGCCTAAACAGTCTTAACAAGATGAAAATTTTGCTTTTCCCTTCCTGATCCTGAGAAAGCCCTGAGGCAATCGATCCAGGTGGCAGGTGGCTTCAGTTAAAGGTGCAGGTTTCCTGTCTTGTTATTCTGCTGTTCGTAGGCTAGCTCTTGTGGCTGCTGGAGCCATAGCCATTACATTTAGCGGAAGGCTGAAGAACAGCATACATACTTATTATTTGTTTGAGACAGAGTCTCGCTACTCTGTAGTCAAGGCCAGACTTTAACTCATGGGTAGTCCTCCTGCCTCAGCCTCCAAAGTTCTGGTATTACAAGCTTGAGTCACCAGCTATGAGTACATTCTTTAAAAAAAATTTTTTTTAAAAAAACTTTCTCCAGGGCTGGAGAGATGGCTCAGTGGTTAAGAGCATTGCCTGTTCTTCCAAAGGTCCTGAGTTCAATTCCCAGCAACTACATGGTGGCTCACAACCATCTGTAATGAGGTCTGGTGTCCTCTTCTGGACTTCAAGCATATATACAGACTGAATATTGTATACATAATAAATAAGTAAATTAAAAAAACCTTTCTCCAAATTTATTGGAAGTCACTACCATGGTCACAGCTGTGGCTGGAAGGCTCAGAGATATGAAAAATGTCCCCAGTGACTGTGACCAGCATAAACTGAGGATCCACTTCCCAGGAAAGAAGAGCGTGATAGCAAGTGGGTTCCAGGAAGCTGTCGGCCACTGAGCTGGAGAGAGATCCTTTTGGTGTTGGTAGAACGCCACAGGACTCCAGAGTAGGCAAGGCTGGCACTGGGCTGAGAGAGAAAGGTGCTAAGTGGCCCCTTCCCCTGCAGGCACTTCTGTGATGCAAGTGACAGCCACAGATGAGGACGATGCCATCCACACTTACAATGGGGTGGTAGCTTACTTCATCCACAGCCAAGAACCAAAGGAGCCACATGACCTCATGTTCACCATCCACAAAAGCACTGGGGCCATTAGTGTCATCTCCAGTGGCCTGGACCGGGAGGTAAGTGACCTTTGGGAAGGTATTATGTGCCAAAGCCTGGCTAGAGTGGAAGCTTCTGTGGCTGCCCGAAGGTCAAGGCAAGGCAGTGGAGACCCAGGTCGTGTGCATGGGCAGCCGTGGAGACCCAGGTCGTGTGCATGGGCAGCCATGGAGACCCAGGTCGGCTGCATAGGCAGCCGTGGATACCCAGGTCATCTGCATGGGCAGCCGTGGAGACCCAGGTCGGCTCCTTGGGCAGCTGTGGAGACCCAGGTCATCTGCATGGGCAGCTGTGGAGACCCAGGTCGTGTGCATGGGCAGCCGGGGAGACCCAGGTTGGCTGCATGGGCTGCCGTGGAGACCCAGGTGGTCTGTATGGGCAGCTGTGGAGACCCAGGTCAGCTGCATTGACTTGGCTACTTCTGCACTTAGTTTTGCTGTCCCACAGCTCTTTGGGCCAGTGACCTGCTGCCTAACCTGCTGGCTAGATCCCCTGGGGGTGAGGAGGCAGCTGTAAAATGCAGGCTTTTGAGCAATTCTCATTTCCTGTCCAATTGGCTCATTTAGTTTACATGTTGCCCAGATTTGTCCCTTGTGTGCCACAAAGGAGAACTAGCTCCGTGGATATTGGAATTACCTTGTTTCCTAATTAATATCTTTGCCTATGTGGAGCAGCCAAGGGTTGGCCAGTGCTTGGGCTTCTACAGGAGAGCTGCTGGGAGATGAGGCTCCAGCCCTGCACCTGGAAGGCGGGTGAGGGGCCAGCCAAGGAATTGAGAAACGGTGAAAGGGAGGAAGAACAGCTTCTCCTCCTCCGTACCCCCCAGGCAGTTCCTTGTTGTCTGGTGAGCAACCCCTCACATTGGACTCACCGTGGGCTCCTGTGCTCTTTCTCCCCCAGAAAGTCCCCGAGTACACACTGACTGTCCAGGCCACAGACATGGATGGAGAGGGCTCTACCACCACAGCGGCGGTCATAGTGGAAATCCTTGATGTCAACGACAATGCCCCCGAGTTTGAGCCACAGAAGGTAACTCCCATTCCTTCCTGCATTCCTCGTCATGTAAAGGACTGAGGTTGGCTGCTTCTCCGAAACCAACCAAGTCCCAAGTCTGTCACTTACTGGCTGTGTAACCTTAGGCAAACCACCAGGTCTCTCTGTGCCCAGTTTCTTAATCTGTGAAGTGGAGGTAATGATAAATGCCTGATAAATTGTTCTCAGTTTTCGATGTTGTGATCTGATCATGTCCAGTCTTGATGTCATTTGAAACTTACTACCTCATATCTTCCATAAACTTACATAGCTGCCAGGACAGAAAACTCATTGCTGGAGAAATGGCTTAGTGGGCAAGAATATTTTCTGCTAACCCAAATGACCTGTTTGATCCCAGGACCCACAGGGTGGAAGGAGAGAACTGGCCCTGTCCTTTGATTTCCACAAGCTCACCACGCCACCTGCACCCCATCCCCAATACATAAATGTAATACAAAAATTAAAAGGGAAAAAAACCTCAACATCAGTTGAAGTGACACATGCTCCTCTGTGTATGTGCACAAATCTCTAGCCTCAGAACGCTAGTTAGGGGCCTTGTTAAAAATTTGCCCTTGGGAGATGGCTCAGTTTGTAAAGTGTTTACTGTTTAAACATGGAGACCTGAGTAAAAAGCCAGGTGTGGTGGTCCACACTTGTAACTCCATTGTTGGGGAGGTTAGAAATAAGATTCCTGGGGCTTCCTGGCTTGTCTCAGGAAATGAGGTGGTCAGCTTCTGAGGAGCAGTACCTGAAGTTGACCTCTCACCCCTGCAGGCACATGCATACACGCGCACATGAGCACACAAATTGTCCTGAAGACTTAAGTAGGGTGTCACATGCCTGTAATTACAATATTTGGGAGGTAAAGGCAGGAGAATCAGTAGTTCAGGGTCATCTTCTACTCCGTAACACTTTTAATCCCATCACTCTAAAGGCAGAGGCAGGCAGATCTCTGGGTTCAAGGTCAGCCTGGTCTACAGAGCAAGTTTAAGGACAGCCAGAGCTACACAGAGAAACCCTGTCTCAGAAAACAAACAAAAACCTAAAACTTAACAGAAAGCTAATTTCCTGGTCTTTGTTACCTCCCCGAAAACTTGTGGCTAGGCCTCCGACACAGTGAGGCGCCTGTCCTTGTGGCCATCTCTCTGGGGCCTCTGTTCTCTGCCCTAAGGTGGGTGGCCTTGCACAGTAGGGGCTTGGGCACCCAGACTGGGAGAGTCCGGAGCTTCAGGTCCTCATGGAGAAGGGAAGTGGGTCTGGGGTATGTGACCTTGTCCCCACATCTGTGCTGTCGCTTGGGATTGTCTCTCTGAACCTGTGTGTCCTGAAATCTCTATGTGCTGGTGGCCCAGAAGTGTGAGACGGCTGCAGGGCTTCCTGGCAGCAGGATGAACAGCCCGTCAGGTGAGGCCTCTCTCTGCTCTGACTGCACTGCATCCTGTCCCTCTCCCCGCACAGTATGAGGCCTGGGTGCCTGAGAACGCAGTGGGCCATGAGGTGCAGAGTCTAACCGTGACTGATCTGGATGACCCCGACTCACCCGCATGGCGTGCCACCTACCGAATCGTGGGAGGTGATAATGGGGACCATTTCACTGTCACCACTCACCCAGAGACCAACCAAGGCATCCTGACAACCAAGAAGGTAGGTCCGTTTGGGCTTCTGGGACAAAGGGATGTCCTGCCTGGCTGCTTCCCTTGGGCCATTCACTGGGGACTACACCAAGACAGTGGCTCCTGGTACTGTCCCCAGCTCTTGTGCTGAGAACCCCTTTAAGCTTTTGAAACAGGGTCTTACTATGGATTTTGTTTTGGGGGTTCTGGGGGCTGGGAGAGTATGCTGGTATTGGGGATGGAGCTCAGGGACTTTTGCTTTTATGGTCTGGTTTTCATCAGGATACAAGAGTAAGGTGGGGTCAAAAAGCCTTTGGGAACAGGGCAGGGTAGTTCACCCTATGATCCCACACTTGGAATGTGGAATCTGGAAAGTCAGGAGTTCAAGTTCATTCTCAGCTATGTAGCCAATCTGAGACCAGGCTGGGCTACAAAACAACCTAAATAAATAAATAGACACTTAAACAAAATCTAACCTTTAAGAGACAAGCATGTGGATATAGTGTCACATGTTTGTAATCCCACCATTTAAGATGATCATTCTCTCAAGCCAGCCCGGGCTACCTTATGAGTTCAAGGCCAGCTAGAGCTATATATACAGTGAAGCTAACTCAACCAGAAAAGATAATAACAACGTTTGATGGTTTGAGAATATGGGCCCATTTAAAAGGTTCTGGCCAGGTGGTAGAAGTGCACGCCTTTAATCCCAGCACTTGGGAGGCAGAAGTAGACAGATCTCTGTGAGTTTGAAGCCAGCCTGGTTTATAATGCGAGTTCCAGGACAGGCTCCAAAGCTACACAGAGAAACCCTGTTTTGAAAAACCAAAATAAATAAATAAATAAATAAATGAAAATAATGTGGACCTGATTTGGGCATGGTGACACATTTACTTACTAGCACTTGGAAGGTAGAGGCAGGAGGATTACTACAAGTTAGTGGCCAACCTGGTCTACATATCAAGCCATTCCAACCTTGCCTTAAAACAAACAAAATAAGTAAACAGATAAATAAAGACTATTTCAGAGCCAGGCGGTGGTGGCGCTCGCCTTTAATCCTAGCACTCAGGAGGCAGAGACAGGTAGGTCTCTGTGAGTTCGAGGCCAGCCTGGTCTACAAGTGCTAGTTCCAGGACAGGCTCCAAAGCTACAAAGAAACCCTATCTCAAACAAACAAACAAGACTATTTCAGATACGTTCTTTTGAAACAGATTCATTGTAATACCTCTTATGTTGTGAAATGAAGTTCATATATAATGCAATTTAGCCAACTCAATACTTTATAGAAAAATAGGCTGGGGTTCTGGCTCAGTGATAGATCACTTGCCTAGTATATGCAAAGTCCTTGGTTTAATCCCTAGCAGCACTACAAAAATGAAAACTTAAAATGGAACCAGGTGGTGTATGCCATTAATCCCATACCTTTGATCTCTGAGTTCAAACACAGCCTGGTCTTCGATATTGAGTTCCAGGCCAGGGATTGAAAGCTAGCTCAATGGTTAAGAGTTCCAGGCCAAGCTGGGCAGTGGTGGCCCACATCTTTAATCCCAGTACTTGGGAGGCAGACAGGTAAATCTCTGAGTTTGAACCAGCCTGGTCTACAGAGTGAGTTACAGGACTACCAGGGTTACACAGAGAAACTCTGTTTCAAAAAACAAACAAAAAAAGTTCCAGACCAGCCTGGACTATATAGTAAAACTGTCTAAATAAATAAGTAGGAGGAGGAAAAACTATTATGTATGTTATAAATATATAAGGCTATAATATATATAGAAAGATAATTATAAAATATAAGGAAAGGTTCCTAACTATTTTGGTGTGTGAGCTACATTTGAGTATAGCTACAGCAGAAAGCACAGTGAGGTGGTCAGATATTTGCATTTGTTTGTAGACATCCCAAGTGGATCCTGTGTGTCGGCCTGGTGATGCATTACTACCACTGCTATTCAGAACAGAGGATAAACAACTGAAAACATCCTGAACAAATTAAATTAGAAGCCCCTTTCAGAAGTTGTGTTCCTCGAGAACTCAGTCTACATTAAAACCATACCAAAGCTTGCTTTGTGTATTAAACATGTTCTTGGCTCTAATTATAAACAGGTTTCTCACTCCAGTATATGAGTGACCATGAGGACACTGGCAAGTCACAAGAGACACAGAGGTGGTTCTTTGTCTGTAACATTGGTAGGATGCAGCATCCTACCTATCCAGGCTAGTCACCAGAGGCAACTCAGTCATGACTAACATGCCCACAGCCTCTCGGCCATCCTAGAGGACAGCACCGTCCCATTGGGAACGAACCTTCTAGGGCTCCCTGAGCCTTTGGGGTGGTCTAAGAGACCCCAGTAGATTTCCCCTTAGGAAACACGGGGGGAACAGGGAGTGGGGGCAGGATGGTTGTCCCTTTACTGTGACCCTGCTGATGTCCACAGGCCACTTCACAAACTGCTGTCTCAGCTTCCTCTTCTCTCCTAGGGCTTGGATTTTGAGGCTCAGAATCAACACACCCTGTACATAGAAGTGACCAATGAGGCTCCCTTCGTGGTGAAGCTCCCGACAGCCACTGCCACCGTAGTGGTCCACGTGGAAGACGTCAATGAGGCCCCTGTGTTTGTCCCACCTTCCAAAGTTGTTGAGGTCCAGGAGGGTATCTCTGTTGGGGAACTGGTCTGCTTCTATACTGCCCAGGACCCAGACAAGGAGGACCAGAAAATCAGGTACCTGCTGGGCATCAGGTCAGCCAAGTACATAGGTATGCTTGGGTGGCTTGTTCCTTCATCATCAAGTTTGTTCAATACCAGTACCATCATCCTTGTACCAAACCCTTCCTGCCATGCTCAAGGCTGAAGGCTCTGCACTTGGTCAGAGGAGGCTCTGAATGATTGCAGTAGGATTCTTCATGTGCTAGCTGTGACCCTTCTCAACTTTCTGTCCAGCTACCACATCTTGAGAGACCCAGCTGGCTGGCTCGCCATGGACCCAGACAGCGGTCAAGTCACGGCTGCAGGCATCTTAGATCGTGAGGATGAACAGTTTGTGAGGAACAACATCTATGAAGCCATGGTTTTGGCCACAGACAATGGTGAGAGCTTTTAGCAAGTCCTTCCATGGGAAGGCCTATGGTACCCAGAGCATTAGGACACAGTCTGTTCCCTCCTTAGCAGGAGATGATGGTAGGGAGAAGATTGACAAACCAGGCTGGATTTAAAGTCCTGACTGCTATGATCCTAATTTTTCTGAATCCCAAGAGATAGGCAAGGTACCAAGGACTCACTTTTCTGCTTGTTTTTAGTTCACTGGATTATGAATTGACTTGTCAGTTTCTTCTGATGGTTTACTGACAGGGACCGCTGAGAATCCCACAAATGATTAGTGGTGTTGCACCATTACCAGGGAGATTATGATATTATACCGTCTCTGCTTAACAGCTAGTGAATCAAGGCCTTGAGGCTGATTTCTCTGAAGCTTCAGGTTCCCTGAAGCTGATCAGCAGACAACTGTACAAGCATGAGGTAGCATGTGGGTTTTACTCTGTGATCAATTATAATGGCTGTCTGAATGCAGTAGCTGTGGCTGCACTGTGATTTGTTAGTAATGTCTGCTATGGACGCAAATTAGAACGATGCTGTGATTGCCATGATTTGCCCTTGCCAATTTAGTTTACAATGAAGTTAATGCATGGAGGGGCTTAAGAGGGGAGAGCTGGGTGGTAACCAGGAGCCACTTGTAGGCGGTTAAGTAGGTATTAGGGGAACTTAACATTGGTTCATTCACCAATCAAGAGTAAGAGCAAAAGCTGAAGAGATCATGTGTGTAATTGTGAACAGGGAGCCCTCCCACCACTGGCACTGGAACCCTCCTGCTAACACTCGCCGACATCAACGACCATGGCCCACTCCCAGAGCCGCGCCAGATCACCATCTGTAACCAAAGCCCTGTGCCTCAAGTGCTGAACATCACGGACAAGGACTTGTCTCCCAACTCCTCCCCTTTCCAGGCCCAGCTAACACATGATTCAGACATCTACTGGGCAGCAGAAGTCAGCGAGAAAGGTAACTAACTCAGTTGTGGTAGCAAGAGGCTGCGAGTTCCGCTGGGTGGGTGTCGGTCCCACAGTAGTTACCACATGCGTTCCTGTTCTCACATCTGTGGGTCACAGAATTGATGGTCTCAAAAATAGGCATCAAGTGCTCTTCCATAGCTTTATATCAGGAGCCCTAAAAGATGTCTTCAAAAACAAAACACATAGAACTAAGCATGATTACACTTAATCCCAGTACTCAGGAAGCAAAAGCAAGCAGATTTCTGTGGGTTCAAGGCCAGCCTGATCTACTTGGTGAGTTCTAGGGCTGTATGAGACCCTGTCTCAAAAGAACAAGCAAACAGCAGCATCCACAATAAAAACACAAACAAAAGTAGATAACCAGAGCTGGAGAGATTTCTCAATGATTAAAATCATCTGTTTCAGGGGCTGGAGAGATGGCTCAATGGTTCAGAACAATAGCTGTCCTTCCAGAGGACACTGGTTCACTTCTCAGCACCCACATGGTAGCTCACAACAACCTGCAGTTCCAGTTCCAGGGGCTTAGACGTTGTTTTCTGGTTTCCACAGCACTAGGTATGCATGTGGTGCACAAACATACATGCAGGAAAAACACCTGTACGCATTAAATAAAATTTAACAAGAAAATAAAAGAGCATGTGTTGCTGTTTAGAGGACCCAGGATCAATTCCCAGCATCCACATGGTAGCCCACAATCATCTGTAACTTCAGTGTCAAGGGATCGGGCATCCTCTTCTGACCTCCTTGGGCACCAAGCACACACTTTGTGCACATACATGCAGGCAAAACACTCATACACGTACAATAAAATAAATAAATATTTGTTTAAAGAAGGGTAACCAGGCAGGGCAGTGGTGACATGTGTCCTTAATCTCGGCACTCAGGAAGAAGTGGTAGATCTCTATGAGTCTGAGGTTAGCCTAAGTCTACAGAGTGAGTTGCAGAACAGCCAGGGCTATACAGAAAAACCCTGTTTCAAAAAAGATAGGTAACCAGTTAATGTGAACATTAACCAATTAAGTTAGCTACTTCTTAGAATAATGTTTGAGACAGGGTTTCTCTGTGTAACCCTGGCTGTCCTGAAACTCACTTAGTAAACCAGTCTGGCCTCACCTCAATCTCAAAGAGATTTTCCTGTCTCTACCTCCTGAGTTCTGGGATTAAAGGCATATGATATCATTCCCTGGCTTATATAATGTATTCTTTTGAGACAAAGAATACTGTAGCAGCTGATTATAGCAAGAATATTTATCCAGTATCACATGACTTCCAGAGCCTCCCATTTTGCTAATACTATAATTGCATTCTTGTTTGTTTTTAATAAAATGACAGCTAAGCATGGCAGTTTACACCTGTAATCCCAGCACTGCCATGAGTTTGACACCAACCCAGACTACAAAGTAAAACTCTGACTTGTAAAATAATTAAATCAATTTAAAAATAGGGAATTAATTGGGGCTGGAGATGTGCCTCGGCAGTTAAGAGCACTGGCTGCTCTTCCAGTGGACCAGGTTCAATTCTCTGCACCCACATGGCAGCTCACAACTGTCTGTAACCACAGTTCCAGGGAATCCAGTACCACCCTCTTCTAGCCTCCAAGAGCACCAGGCACATGCATGGTGCACAGATGTACAGACATGCTTGGAGGTAAAATACCCATGCACATTAAAAAAGAGAGAAAGAGATTAATTAATTTTGGGGCTAGGGCTGGAGAGATGGCTGCTCTTCCAGAGACCCTGAGTTCAATTCCCAGCAACCAAACGGTGGCTCACAACCATCTTTAATGAGATCTGGTGCCCTCTTCTGGTTTGCAGGCATACATGCAGACAGAACACCATATACATAATAAATAGAGAGATAGATAGATAGATAGATAGATAGATAGATAGATAGATAGATAGATTTTGTGGGCTAACAAGGTTTCTCAAAGGGTTGCACAAACTTGGTGGACCAGAGTTTGACTCCCAGAACCCAGAGGTGGAAGGAGACGGACTCCCAGAAGGCTCACTTCTGATCTTCACATGTGCCTCATAACACACGCTTGCCTGTGTGTATACACACACACCAGCAACAAAATTAACACAACAGCTGGGCAATGGAGGTACACACCTTTAATCCCAGCACTTGAGAGGTAGAGGCAGATCTCTGTGAGTTCGAGGTCAGCCTGGTCTACAGAGTGAGTTTCAGGACAGGCTCTAAAGCTACAGAGACACCCTGTCTCAAAAAATCAAACAAACCAAAAAAAAAAGTAGTAATAAAACAATAAAAAAATACTAAAAAAAATGAAGTAACTTTTGTAACCCAATACTCCTTCTCGCAGTGTTAAATTTTACTTTAGCCAGGGTTTTGGGAACATTTTGTTTGTTTTGTTTTGCTTTTGTGTTCTGGGTCTTGAGCCCAGAGCCTCACGGATGCTAAGCAGGTATTCCATCACGGCGCTACACTTAGACAAAGACTGCCTCTTGTTCGTCAGGTGCTGAGGCTCTTACCACCCCTTATCATCTTGTACTCAGTGCTCACCATGCATGACATCCCTAGACTAAGAAATTATCTGTCTCTCCAGGAGACACCGTGGCCTTGTCGCTGAAGAAGTTCCTGAAGCAAGACACATATGATTTGCACCTTTCTCTGTCTGATCAAGGCAACAGGGAACAGCTAACCATGATCAGGGCCAAAGTGTGTGACTGCTATGGCCATGTGGTGACCTGCCCCGAGCCCTGGAAGGGTGGGTTCGTCCTCCCCATCCTGGGTGCTGTCCTGGCTCTGCTGAGTGAGTACCATAAGCCTCCATGTGCAACTAGGTGCTTAAGAGACCTGATTTTTCTCAGAATTTCTGAAACTAAGAGTACATCCAATATTTCTCATTCATTTCTTTCTTTCTTTTGTTTTATGCTTATGAGTGCTTTTGCCTGAATGTATGTGTACCACATGTGTGCCTATACAAGCCATAATGGGGTTAGATAGCCTAGAACTGTAGCTAAAGTTCTGAGCTGCCATATGGGTGCTGGGAATCAAACCCAGTTCCCTTCAAGAGTAGCCAGTGCTCTTAAACTGCTGAACTGTCTGTCTCCTCCCCAACTCATCCATTTCTTAAACTCTCAATTCTACAAATATCATTTAATTGCTAGATGTTTCTGGAGCTTGAAGAATATGCCAGGCTAATGTTTTCCTGTCAAGTCATTTTGAAGCATAAGCAGTGGTTCTGGGTAGTCTAGGAATTTGTTAGAAAGGCAGACTCTCAGTTTCAGGCAGCCTTTCATTACTTCATCTGGCTGTCCCTTGCAGTATACTCAATAAACCTGCTTTTAAAAGATTCTCTTGTCTGCCCTCCTGATGATCCAGAAACTTAGAGGTGAGACCTAAGTTACCTGTGTTTTAACAAGCCATGAAGTGCTTTTAAACATGCCGCCGTGTAAGCATCATGGGCCAGAAAGCAGAAGTATTTTGTTAAAAACAAATCTTTCATGACAGCTGCAGGGAAATGGACACAACTGGAAATCATTATGCTAAATGAAGTAAACTAGACTCAAGAAGACACTGCCACATGTTTCTGCTCGCATGTGGTTCCCAGATTTAGGATTATATATGTAAATATATTTATGTGTGTGCATGTGCATATATGTGTGTGATTATAGGTACGTGTTTGTAGGTTATAAAACGAGAATAAGGATTCCAAGGTGAGGAAGTAAAAAGAGGTAAATAGAGTGAGTGCATGTGCATGCCAGAGGGGAGCAGGAGGGGCAGCGTGTGGGAAGAAGAGACCAGCACAGGTGGGCAGAGGGGAGCAGGAGGGGCAGCGTGTGCGGAGACCAGCACAGGTGGGCAGAGGGGAGCAGGAACAAATGAGGACAAAGCACAGTAACATGTGTATGAAGATGATGTGATAAACCCTTACTTTGTGTGCTCATGTAAATAATAAATAGCTGGGTGTGGTAACCCAGCCTTTAATCTCAGCACTTTGGAGGTAGAGGCAGGCTGATCTCTGAGTTCAAGGCTAGCCTGATCTATTAGCAAGTTCCAGGACAGCCAGAGCTGTTATACAGATAAATTGTTGGGGGGGATAAATAAATAGAATGATAGTGGTAGCAATAAATAAATAAACAAACATTTCTAGGCTGGGCAGTGGTGGTACACGCCTTTAATCCCAGCACTGTGGAGGCAGAGGCAGGCTGATCTCTGAGTTCAGAGCCAGCCTGGTCTAAATATTGAGCTCTAGAATAGACAGAACTGTTACACAGAGAAAACTTGTCCCAATAAAAAATAGTAATAATAAATAAATATTTCTAGACTGAGCAGTGATAGCATACCCCTTTAATCCCAGCACTCTGGGGGCAGGTGGATCTCTGATTTTGAGGACAGGCCTCAGTCCCTAGACTCCCCACGACCATCCAGTTATTCCCCTGATGTTCACATCAGTCATATGAGCCGGGTAAGGTGTTTGCTCACTGGGTTACAGAAACAAAAACCTGATGGAAGCAATGCAAGGGAGAAAGGTTTGTTTTCAGTTCAGAACCTGAAGCATCTAGTCACACCCACAGTCAAGAACAGGGAGAAGCAACCAGGTACAGTGGCACATTCATTTAATCCCAGCACTCCAGAAGCAGAGACAGGTAGACTTCTGGGAGTTTGAGGCCAGCCTAGTCTATCTACATAACAAATTATTGGCCAGCCAGAGCTTCATAGTGAGACCGTCTCGAAAAGGGGGTGAAAAGGGCTGGAGAGATGGCTCAGCAATTAAGAGCACTGGCTGCTCTTCCAGAGGACCCACATGGTGGCTCCTAACCATCTGAACTCCAGTTCCAAGGGAACCAGCGCCCTCTTCTGGCCTCTGTGGGCACCAGACATACATAATACAGACATATACATAATACAGACATGCAAGCACACGCACACATAAAATAAAGGAACAGAGAGACTGGATGCATGCAGACTTAATATTCATTCTCTTCACTCACGTACAACTCAGGATCCCCCTGCCTAAGAAATGGTGCCATCCACAGTGGGCAGCTCTCTACCTCGACGTCATTCCCCACTGCCCTGCCCGCAGGCAAACTTGATCCAGACAGTCCTTCATGAGTTTCTCTTTCTAGAGCATTCTAGATTGTGTTACATTGACCATGTAGACTATGCAGACTAACCGTCATGCCAGTGCTGGTCACATCTTAGAAAGGGGTAAGGACAAGCAAGACTTCATAAGACAGTCCACCCCCAACATCATTCAGGTACTCAGACTAAGTTGAAATTAGCCATGACTCTCTGCTTTAAGAGAACTGGACCTTGACAAAGTGTAAACTCTGGCGGACATCACAAGAATTTATGAGTATTGATATTTGATTGTAGGCAGCCACCTAGAAATGCAGAAGATAGCTCATTGCCTTAGCTGAACAAAGTTTCCTTTATTGAGTACCAATCCATGTAATGGATTTTAAAACGACAATGCTTGCCTAACAGGTATGCACCCTTTGACTGTATCTCCAGAACCACATAGAAAACTGGGCATGGGTGGGGCTGGAGAGATGACTCAGTGGTTAAGAGCACCACTGCTCTTCCCCGGGACCTGGGTTCAATCCCCAGCACCCACACGGCAGCTCACAACCATCTGTAACCCCAGTTACAGGGGATCTGACACCTTCATACAGACATTCATGTAGGCAAAACACCAAGGCCCATAAAATAAAAATAAATTAATTAAAAAAAAGTACTGGGCATGGGTTGCAGCACTGGGGAAACAGAGGCAGGAGAATAAGAAGTTCAAGTCATCTTTGGCTACATAAGTTCAAGGCTAGTGTAGGCTATAAAACCCTATCCAAAAAAAGAAAAAGAAAAGGGAAATGAGTGTGAATTGTGGGGAGTTAGGGGAGGAGGACAAGGAAATACAGTTTCCTTTTGCCGATATATGCCTGGCCAGGCCAAACAGAGAAATGAGTAGGTGAATACACATAAGCCTTGGGCTCGGGTGGGGAATCAGCTTTAGAGGAGGAAACGAGAAGAAAAGAAGTCACATCTGGGGCTGGAGAGATGGCTCAGAGGTTAAGAGCACTGATTGTTCTTCCAGAG
>LOJH01015353.1:0-23495 GCA_001685095.1 Ellobius talpinus | reverse complement strand
AAAAGAGCTGTCTTTTGCATCTAAATGTAGGACTGCAAGCAAGCACCTCTACAAGCTGCTGAGTCATCTAACTGACCAGATTGTTTTTTAGCAATGTTTTCATTTTACATAGCAAATTCTTCTCCTTCTATACAGGTAATATATACTCTCTTTCAGTGCCCCACACACCCTCAGGACTCCTTAGGAACACAATAATCACAATCTCTAAATTTAAATCTGCATATACACATATTTAGTCTATAATACTAAAAACGACTTTATGAAAAACAGCTGGGTCATTCTGGGGAAAGCACCAAAGCTCCTGCCTTGAAATTGCTGTCAAATATTCAATTATTTGTCTTCTGAAAGCACACACATACATAGTCTCTCTCTCTCTCTTCTCTCTCTCTCTCACACACACACACACACACAAAGGTAATGCACATATATAGATTTCCTAAAACCTAATCTGAGATTTGATATATTTCAGAAACTAAAGAAACAAAATGTGACTGTTGTTTTATAAAAACTTTGAAACTAAAGTAAAATTCTTATCATTTACAAATGCAATCAACTAACATACTAACAATTGCAAAAACACTTCCAAGGCCCCAGATTATTATATGTGAGAGAGGCATTTACAATCAAGAAATACAGAAATTAAAAAGAACACTCTGACTCTACACGTGTGTGTTGTCAATCTCATGCAGACCTGCCTGATCCTATTGCCAAGCATACTGTTGCATAATTTCAAGTATAGTTGCTAGTGTATTGGAAAGAGTTTTTTCTTTTCTCTAATGTGAAGAACTACACAAAAGGTTGTCCAATTTATCCTTACATAGTAATGATTACATAAAAGAGCCTGATTCCTCCACTCTTCCAGTGCTAAACATTACCATTTAGGTTGTTAGTTCATTTAATACTGAAAGTATTTCATTTTAATTTTCATTCTGTTGTCTACTGATATTTTAATCACGCTGTTGATTTACATTATATATTTTGCATTTATTGTTTACATGTGTTATGTTTTCCTATTTATCTTTTGGGCTGTTCATTTTCCAAGTGATTGATAAGAATCAACATTTTTCTATCATATATCCACAGCATGAAACATCATGCCACATGGCTTAGACTTATCTCAATCACACTGTAAACAACAAAGCACTCTATTTAACTGATTATTATATATACATTTCAAACATAAACTTCTTTAAATATTCCTTGAATCATTTACTATAATTAAAACAACAGTATCTAATCTGGCTGGCTAATAATGCCTATATTTAAAACTGGTATTATTGCTTAATCTGTTGTGAAACACTTTATTTCTACATGAAATTCATGAAAAGGTCAATCTTATTTTTAGTTGCCTTGAGTAAGCAGTCACAGATTAGAGAGTTCATTAACCCTTCCTTACGTTATTTCTTTCTTTGAATGTTATTAAGCCTTCTTTCTAGTTCAGATTCCTGCAGATACCATCATTTGTGAAAGTAGGGGACAGTGAGAGGGTTCAATGGTAAAAACTTTTACTGCTCAGCCTGGAAATCTGGGTACAATCCTTGGAACCCCTCAAAAAGGGAGAAGGATGGGCTCCACAAAGTTGTCCTAGGATCTCCACATATACTCTTTGTGATATTGATAAGTCCCTTCACATGCATCATGAGCACATATATTTACAATAATAATTAATAATTTTTAAATGAATGAAAATGTCTTCCCATTCCCAAAGGTAACTTAAATTAATGCCTGATGCAGTAACTTTTTATGTCTAATAAAAGAAACATTGAGAATAATGAAATATTCATTATATGGAAATGGAGTAAAGAATATAAAAGGCAGGACCAGATGACCTAATCAAACATAGTGATGTAAGGCTATCTCTAATCTTGGAACATAAAATAAATCTCAAAATTTCTTATCATTTGTGTAAGCAATAGTATATACAGACGTGTGTGCCTGCTTGCCTGTGAGTGTGCATGTGAAGACATTGAGTGTCTTCTATCATTCTGTATTTTTTGAGACAGGTTCTCACTGAATCTGAGAAACCTCACCTGCACCTCCAGCATTAGTGTTACAGAAGTGTGCCACCATGCCTAGATTCTACATAGACCCAGAGGATCTGAATTCAGGTCCTCGTGTTTCTAAGGCAGGAACTTTACCCAGCGAGCTATTTTCCCAGCTCTGTATGCATACATACCATTTCTCAAAAGTAAACTATCAATAAGCTTTTGGAAAAAATAAGGTCTAACTATTTTACTATCAGAAGAATGCAATATATCCAGACAAAAGACAGTTGGTAACAATAGCAACTCTTTACAAATTTTACACTGCTTAACACAAATGACCATGCAAGTTGGTTGTTATGGTTTGCTTTTTGTTTGTTTTTGCAAGGAAGTCAAGCAGATTTAAAACTTACCACATCTCGAAATACGACAGCACGAAGGCGATTGATATCAACATCCTGAAGAAGTCTATCAGGATCCTTGATAGGAGAAAGGTTACCTGGAACATTTTCTAAGGGAGTCTTGAAAACAAAAGAAAAATACTGATAAATACCATATTCTGGAAAATTATTGATAAGCATCATTTATACTATTTTCTATATTAGGCTCATCTTCCCACACCATTTTCTGCCTCCTCACAGAGCTAGAAATTAGTGATAGCAAACTGGGAGGAGGTGTATTTTCTGTTCTCTGCTTGTCATGCTTTCTCTTCTCAGTGTTCTTATTTGCTATAAACACAGGTGCCTTTATGGTCTCATAAGTGTAGGTAAGGCTGTGTGGGAAAAAAATGGTCTTGCCTTTTAGAAAAAGTGAGTGCAAGTCTTTGGGTTAATGCTTGTTACTAAAATTCCCAGTTAATAATGTCTTTAATTCTGATGATTTATTCATCATGCATATATATGTATGAGATTAAAATATTGTTATGAAACATTATGCAATTACACATAAAAGTACATATGATCATTTTTAAAAGGTAAGCACTAAAACTAACTTAGTCATAGCTCACTACAGTAGATAGACATTAGAGAATATATCATTGAAAGGTTTTCTGTAGTTGAAGAAACAAAAATCTAAGGATTTTAGATAATATATTCATAACATAAATTAGAAAGCATATCAAGTTACTTTGGCTCACACTAGTGCTTTTTCAATTACTCAATGTACTAGGAATGCTTTGGAATAAATATGGCACGGTATGTATATAAAATGCAAATGTGTGCTTTGCACAAAACAGAGATGTGCTTGCTGATCAACTACTACTTCCCTACAGCTACCACTGTGGTGTTTCACCTCTAAAGGAGACTGTGAAGCTCCTGTGGAATATGGTATGGGAAAAGGTTTCCATTAAAATCATCAAGTTTATCTATTCTATGTGAAAGTGCAACTACTCTGAAATTCAACTAGATCACCTAAATGATAGCCTAATGCTTTTAGCATGGGATAATTATGAAAAGTTGCATATAATTTGTAGAATAGATAAATTTACAGCACATGTAAAAAATTAAACATTTTAATATATGTACCATTTTACATTTTATAAAGATTCCCTTAATCTCAGTTGACCTTGGAAAGGGTATGAGAGGACAAGTTTAAATTGCTGCTCCATGTTTACACAATATGAAAATGAGGCTCTATGGAGATACAGCACGCATGCAAGTGTGTCCACATTTGTACTAGAGAGTCATTCTACTAGATCAGAAATTAATTATGGTTTACTGCCTAACTATCTGTGTATGAAATGCATGCATAAAATAGCATCACTCATTTTTATTCTCTGTACTGATGTACTTTGCTAACAAGTCAAATATTTTTCTAATATTCCAGTTATCACCACCTACCTATTTTTCATTGCCAAACCTCTGGCCAGAGACATACTCACTAACACAACCAAACAACACAACTTTCTGTCTCATTGGGTATGCTGTCTATATAAAACAAGAAGAACCACAATTTAGTTTGAGGATTCTAAAGACTTCCTGTTACCCACTGATGTTTATTTGGTAAGAAAAGTATAGGCTCCCTGGTTGGTGATTCAGACTCTGTGAGTACCTATGAGCCAGGTTATTTGTTTTCTGGGTTTTCTTGTGATGTCCTTGACCCATCTGGCTCCTACAATCTGTCTTCCCTCTCTTCAGCAGGATTCCCTGAGCTTGCCCTAATGTTTGGCTATGGGTTTCTGCTTGTATTTCCTTCAGTTACTGAATGAAGGCTCTCTGATGACAACTGGGGTAGTTATCCATCTGGGACAGACATAAGCCTCTACATATTTGTTACAGTTGTGTAGCTTGGTCTATTTGTGGGATTCCTAGCAGGAGCAGTCCCTATGCTTTGGCTGGTTTTTTAGAACCTATTCTTCATACTAAATTGCCTTGATTAGCCTTGATACAAAAGGAGGTACTTAATCTTACTGCTACTTGATATGCCATGCTTTGTTGATACCTATGGGAGGCCTGCCCATTTCTGAACAGAAACAGGAGTGGACTGGGGCAGCAGAAGAGAATGGGAGGAGATGGGGGGGGAAACTGTGGTTGAGATGTAAAATAATTAAATTAAAAAAAGAAAGAAAATGCACAGTTCAAGACCTAAGCCTCTCTCAAGCAGGTGATAAGTGAAAAGAGAAGCAAGGAACATCAGTAACACCTGAATGTTCACCAACCCCAGGACCCTCTATGTACTTTAATACATTCTTTTTTGCATTTTAATTAAACAAACTTAATTTAAGATTCTCATTCATTTTAAAATACTAGATAATGAAGATATGGAAGACAAGGAAATTTGTCTCCGAATCTTCTACGCTAAGTGGCAGAAGCCAGAATACACCTCAAAAACATTTCTTTACAACCTACAGTACCACAAATGCTCTGAAGGCACAGAGATGTAGAAGATATGGTCACCACCCTCTAGTAACTAGCCCTTTAATGTCTATTCAGTGACTATGAGCCAGACTGCTGACAAAGTAATATTTCCCAAGCAATACAAATCACTATGGAGTCTTGTCAGCAGTAAAATAATATGTGGGTCATATTTCTCTGACAGCAGTGAACAAGAAAAGATGCTGTAACACTGTAAATAACTAATAGACTTTATGCATATGCAGTTGCCATGAATACAGAGCCATGAAACTTAGAAAACCAATTAAGTTTCTATGTTATGTCTTCAATCGTTGAGCAAAAAGTTACTGTGTCAATGCTGAACATTTAATTACAAGTGCAGTGAGTGATAAAGAGACATGCTGGTCTTATTGAAACTATCAAAGGAATTGTCTCTAGATGAGGGCACAACAATGGTATCAAAAAACTTTGTCCTGAGAAAGCAGCATCTAAGATGACCTATATGAATACATTTAAGATATGTAAAATAGAAGGAAACATAATTCAAGATAAGGAAATTATATAGAAGTTTAAGAAGTCAAAATCTTTAGATGAGTTGATGAGGTCTATATGTATGAAAGGTCACAACCAAGAAAAGGTACTATGGAATTAAATACAGAGCAATCATACAAACCTTCAAAGTCAGGAGTGTGCATGTGATGTCATGTGTCAGTTAAACATAAGAGAATTAATTTGTAATTAAGTATTGCCAGCATATTCCAAACTACTAAATCCTATATCATTTGATGGACAAATGATATACTATATACTATATTATTTGATTTAAAAATGTTCTTTGCTCATAGACTAACCTCTGAAAATAGATGTAACTATTTAAAGCAGAAATCTTCAGTGCTATGTGCCAATGCAATTTTTAAGAACCCTATCAGTAGAAATTACTAGTCTCTTCTTTAATTACATACAAGTGAAAATCTTAAGAGGTTAGCTAACTTTGCAGATACACCAAGAAGCAGAGAAGCCAGCACCAGGGCATCAAGCCTATGCCATTTTCTAGATCAAAATGCACTGTTCTCACAAATAAAAAGGACAGCATATTACAGAGGAAATGGTTGATTACCTTGGATGCTGCTGTGGCAGTCACACTTTGGGGAGCTTCCTGAGGTTTACTGCTTCCATGGGAAGATTTGTTTCCCCTGTCTCTCTGTCTCTGTCGGCATTCTAAACAGTTTCTCACAGCTACACAACAAACTAAGAAACCAGAAAGGTATTAACATAAATTGTTGACATTGCTATATAGAAAAATGTTTTAAATTTTACTTTTCTTTATATTTACTTTTCTGCCACAGATAATTTTTAAAATTAGATAAATTTAAATTATGAAATATAATAATGAAGGTACAATACATATAGAATATATATTAAATAAAATACTCATGTACTCCTGGTCCAAAAAAAAAGAAAAACAGATCACCACGACCTTTCAAACTCCAAAAATAAGTCTTCCTAATTCTATAATCCTCTATCAGTCACTATTACAAATGTTCTGTATCAGTAACAATTTTAGCAACTTAAAAATGCTAAAGGATGTTGAGGAGATGGTACAGTGGGTAAGAGCATTTGCTATACAGACATGGGTACCTGAGGACAAATCCTTTGAACCTATATAAAAGGTAGTTATCATCACTTGTACTTGTAACCCCAGTAATATAAAAGGACACCCTAGCTCTTGATGACTTGATCACATATCTTGATGACTCTCAGGTGCAGTGAGAGACTCTATATCAAAGGATTAAGTTGGGAATAATAGAGAAGGATGCTGGACATCATCTTTTACATATACATATACTTTTACATATACATGCATTGGTAGGCATGCCCACATATATATATATATACAAACATACATATATACATATGCTATACACAATCATACCTACAAACTTTTAAAATGTTTAACAATAAGGCTCTGCCCTTACTTCACATATCTTGATGACTCTCAGAGCACACCTTTCTATTTCAGGCAGCATCCCCTCTGTCAGAAGAGCTATTTGCACAGCAGGAAGAGTTTACACTCCTTGTCACTAGCAAGGACTCGTCATTATAGGAAACAGAGATTTGGGGCTACCATTTCTCTCACTTCCTTTCTTTGGTAATTAATACTGGCCATTGGACTCATGCCTCTCCTATTCTCAGTCAGGGCTCTGCTATACACCATATCCTCAGCTGTTTGCAGGCCAAGGACATAAACAAGGTTCTCAAAGGGATCTTCATTAAAATCACTTCAATGATAAGTACCAGTTTTACTTATTTCTAAATAATTCTAAATAGGTTTGACTATATTTGAGGCAATAAATGATTCCATTCAGTCTTCACTGGGAAGATACAAGGTTTTAAAACTGAGTAATCCTGAGGATTACAAGACAGTTACTAAGATGAAGGTTCACAACCTGAATCAGTGCTTTCTATACCTCAGAGCTGAACAAGTCATCTTAATTACACAGCGTGTACCATTGCCTTAGCTTACTTACCTAGCCTTAGGCACTGTCTCATTAACCCTCCAGAAGACATGTTTTTTTCGGCTTCAATCTCACTAAAATTTAGAGAGCTGGCAAACACAAGGACATCAACCATAGCCATGAGGCGGCTGAGGAACGTCACTGCTGTCTCTGCTGACATGCCTTGTGTCACTTCAATGTTTTCCAGTTCAGTCTTTAAAAAAGGAGAGTTAATCTTGGTTCAAATTGGAAAAAAATGGTACATGTTACATATAGGACAGGTGAAAAAAGTTTGAAACGCTTAAGTAAGAATATAAATAATAAATTAATACTACTTATCACAAGACCTTGCCAAAATTTGTTTCCCAACCCACTATTCTTAAACAAAAAGCCCATTTTAAAATGTATTAGTTTAAAATACTATATTAGTTGAATAAAAGACTTCATTTAATTTCACAAAGATACTTAGAGACAACCACACTTATCTTCTTATTCTTATAAAAGAGGTATAAAATTGACCTTTATTTTCTAAAATCTTCAGCTCCATTTACAAATGGATGTGTTTTCCTTTCTTACAGACATAGTGAATAATGGGAAGGATACACATCCATTTTCTTTGGTAGCAAATGAGATGACTGTAAAACTATAATACATACTAATGACATCTATTTTAAAATAATAAACTGAAACACTAAGGATTTTATGTATTCAATAAAACTAAAGTTGATACAATCAAAAGGATCACTCCTTTAGATTCCTTACTGATAAGCTATGAAACCATCACTGTAGAAGGAGGAAGGAGCATTATTAAGCTGAACGTGAGACTTTAGCTTAACTAAAATATTCTCTGTGATAAAATTGCTATTTCTTAACTTTAGAAGAAATATTAAAATTTATTTTGTTTCTTAGAATGTGTAACTCCATAAGTTATGAGCAATTACATCATTTCTTTATTTTCATTCTGTATTAAGAACACTATATTTATTTTTATTTTCTTATAACTAGAATTAATTTTCTTAGTGTCAGAAGCAGCAAAGAAAAGAGATACTTTGTAAATAAAAATGCTGCATAAAGATTCTCAAAATACGCACACTATCTATACTGACTGATCTCATCTTTAACCAAATGACTTTAACCAAAAGTCAAGCTCATGGTGGATGGATGGATGAAATAGATTCCTGGCTTTTTTCACACTGTCTTTGGAAATGCAGGTTCTTACCTATTTGTATTTTGTTCCTGACAAAGCATGAAATTAAGCTGTGACCACAGCTTAACAGTTATAAGAAAATAATCCATCTTAAGACTATTTTCAATTATTCTAGGATGAAACACTGGCCATTGATTAGATCAGTCAAAAAATTCTTAATAACTTGTCAATAAATTTGAATTCAGTATATCTGCAGAGATGTTCTTAAATTCTTCATTATTTTAATTGTTGAAATGTTGAGAGTCTTACCTCACTGTATTACTGCTTTATTTTCCAATTGAAATCTACAAATCTAACTAGTGAAATATACTCTAATTTTAATAGTGAATAAGAAACAAATATTACTACATAATTATCCAATTGTCTATATAATTTGACAAATTTATTCTATCAAAATATCAAAATTAAAAGTAAAATGTTTTCTTAACATAAGTAATAACTTATAAAATAATTCTTATCCCATTCTGTTAATAATTTACAAACATGTTTTATAAGCATCCTATGTTAATATGCATTTAATATAATTCTTAATAACTCTAAATATATATCTCATCCAATTTCCTATAACTGGAATTTAAATCTGATTGCACACAGAACTCTATTTACATTGTTTTCATTATATTATGACATTTATTGTTGTTAGTAATAAAACAAATACATTGGTGTATTGAAAAAATAATCCTTTTCATAAATTTTTAAAATACACAAAGATATGTCTGATTAAATGATGATATGAAAACTCAAAATATAACCAAGTAAAATTTTCACAATTAAAAATAAAATTTAACTAAAAAACCTAAAATTTACTGCAAAAGTAATACTAACCTTAGAACCCTGGACATGCATTAGACAAAACAGACAACAGACCAAAAAAATACAAGAAAAAAGGAAATTATTAAAATTAAATGAAAATATATGTAAAATTGAAACACAAAATAACATTTTAAAATTATATTTGATTATTTTATTAAAAACAAAACTCTTAGAATATCCATTTTATAAAGTACATAACTATTAAGACTAAGTATGAAACATTTAAATTTAAATTTATTTTTGTTTTAATAACTGCCCCCAAATATACATGTGAGTATAGTAAATATAGGAGAAAGAATGCAAATTCATTTTACAGAACAAGTGTCTAATGGATGGATACTGAAATATTTTAGAGTGAACAAAGAATGACCCTGCTCAAACCTAACTCAGTTCAGACTTGAGCAGAAATGACTCAGGGAAATCAGTGCATTTCTTATACCAACTATCAAGACTTTATCTATAAGGAAATCATATTAATTTTCTCAAATATTCACAGCCCTTCCTATACAAAACTAAAGTATTTATGCCAGCACAACTTAAAATTCACTTTCTGTGTCAGAAAATAACTCACTGATACAACTACAGAATGCCTATCATATGAGCTTAGGTAGCTGCATACTATCTAAATTTAGGACATTGTTAAGAATCGGGTTTATATAATAAAAACATTATAGACTTCCCCTCCTCCCACAAAACTACAAAATTTCAATTCTTTTGAATTTTTACAATAAATGTAAATATAAATTTGAAAACATGCCATTTCATGGTATGTTCACTGGAAAAATATATAAAAGAATCCTGAAATATCAATAGGTTTATTGTCAAATGTCTCATGTTTTCCAACCCCATATCCTATTAATAAATGACTATAATTAAGACTGCCATCATGCTTGGCACAGAAGATAAGGTTGCTTTCCTTCTATATGATGTTACTATTATTTAAAGAACCAAAAATGTTAGTTTCTATTATTTTCCCGGGACAAAAAAAGAAATTAAACCATATTTGACACTATGTTCTGATGGTTCACTTAAATGGTAACTGAAAATTTTGAGTGATTGTTGACAGTGGTGTTGGTCACTGGGAAGTGATGGCACACGCTTTTAATCCCCAGCACTTAGGAAGCAGTGGGTGGATCTCTGTGAGTTCGAGGCCAGCCTGGTCTACAGTATGAGTTCCAGGATAACCAGAGCTATACAGAGAAACCCTGTCTCAAAAAACCAAAAAGGGAATAAAATCTTGAGTGATAACAACAAACTGTGAAGGAATATATGACTAACAATGTTGTTTTCTTTTCAATGTTTCCTTCCAATTCTCTACCTTCATTCCTAAGTGTAGTAGGAAATCAATAATTCAACTGACTAGTCCTGGAAAAGTTAACTCAAAAATTCAATAAAATATCCCTTAAGCAAACACTGACCACACTGCATAGTAAGTGGTTCAATTTTACTTGTTTGTTGTTTATTTACAGACAGAGTCTCACTATGTACCCCTGGTATCCTGGAAATTGCTATGTAGACCAGAGTGGCCTCAAACTCACAAATAACTCTGACATCTGCTTTTGCTTTCCCTGTGCTGGGAATGAAGGCATGCACCATCATACTGGGCCAAGGGTCTTAATTTTTTAAAGCTATTGGTTTATTTCTATTTAAAACATTTTGTGAGCTATTTACTGTAACATACAGTTTTAAATAACACAGGTATCCAAAACCCCAATATAATACTGCATTTTTAATTGTCTACTATAAGTCATGTGCATTTCTAGCCTTCTTAAAGCTTACATTAAACCATCTCCTTACAGGTAAGATTTCTTCCAGAACAATGACACTGTAAAACAACTCAGAAATGCTTTTTCCTACTACACACCGTCTATTGTGTTCATTTATGGTTTCAGGGAGGAGACAGACCACTTCAAATGGCCAGTCCCCTATAAATAGCAAACAAACAAAAAATGGTTTGGTTGAATATTTTAGTATCAAAATAGATTATCTATAATAACTCTATTATCTCAAGCATTATAAATGAAAGGCTTTTAAAATAAACTGGGATGATTATTCGCCCAGACAAACATGTAAAGAAGGGAGTTCCTGAAGGAATTCAAGAAAGTTCTGAGAGGCTTCCCCACCTCTTATATGCTGCATCTACTACCAAATTTGATTCGTTAGCCAATGAAACCAAAGTTGAGGCCATACCCACCAAATGATACAGTAATACTGAAACAAAGATCAATCTCATACTGGGGTTCACACATTTTCGTTTAATCCAAACTTCACAAAAATTTCTATCTGAGTCTCACTGAAAAAAAAATCTTTTTCCCCCCAGCAGCCCATCAACAGAGTACAGCACTTATCTTGAGAAATGGCAAATGCTCACTTCTGGGTTTAAGTTTCAGGTTATTTTTTAAATAGGGTACTACAAAAATACTTTGCATTCTCCTTCTACTTATCTTTTAAAGTTTAATATAGTCATACATTAAAGATATCTAATGGCAAAAATAGCAAAAATGTGTATCTTCTAAGAGATAACTGTATTTGTTAAAATATGGTTTGTCATCCTTAGTAGTCATTGAGTCAAATTCAAGTTCTTATTTTTATAAAGAATGAATTTACCTAACTTTTGACTGCTCTATAATAACAAGGTTTTTTACACATCCCTGTGATACTCTTATTTTGTATACAGCATATGCAATATCAGTGTCTCATACCATACAGCTCATGATAAACCTATTCTACTCCTGTTCTCCCAACAGCAGATGGCTGAGACCATCTGTCTAGCTCCACAGAGAAAAAGTTTGCAGCTACTATTGTCAAAGCTATCATTACTCCCAGGTATTAACAAATGGAAAGCTTCCCAGACATGAAAATCTGAAAAAGATATATGCATCATTAAACTTCCAAGGACAGTAAGACAGCAGTGTTGAGTGTTTCTGCTCCATGCATCTCAAGCTGACGTTCTCATATGACAGCGCCTTTGGTAAATCAGAGCAACCTAGTCACCTCCCTCTCACCTGTTCCAGAACACTTGAGGTTTTGTACTTGGTAGTTTTGAGCTGAAAAGCTCATACTTCCAGTGCATGTTTCATTCTTTATTCATGTTCCTCCTCTTTTTCCCACTACATAGCAAGAACACTAAACAATCCAGTAACACTAAAAGAAAATAATATCCTTCACATTTCCACATTATACAGAAAGTATGAGAACAAAGATGTTTATTTTTAAAGAGATATATATCTATACATATATGTAAAATTTATTATGAAAATATGAGTTGTAATAAAAATATTTTTATTTTACAAAGTATTTATAAAAACATATTTATAGAGTGTTAAACCAGGTATACTGCATTTATCTACTACTTTATTAATAGAAATTTTGACATTAAAAATTTGAAGATTCTTAGTAATGTGTATATTTCAAACCTCTGTGAATTTTAATAACTTATTACTAAATTATTTTATAGAATGATCATTTCTGTTCTGCATAAAGTGTAAAAACATTCAATATTTATATTAAAGTAGATATAGTCTCTTAAAATTTTCTGAATGACAATTTATATGATTCCACACAGAAAGCATTGTATTTAGTCTTTGAAGTATAGAAAAAGAAGCACCCTTCCTGTCTTGACATAAAAATGCAGTTTACCAGAATTTGGTTTACATCACTAGAGGAAAGTTGAGATGGGACAGAAGAGATGACAGATAAATGCTAGGCATCAGCCTTCTTCACATATCACTAACTCTTTGTAATGTTATTCCCGGGTCACTTCCTTGGTTTGATTACTAAGTAATTCCATAAGAAGCCCATTGCTCATATGTCCTTTTGCACTGCTCTCAAATTAGCCTGCTTGCCTGTAACTTGCTGGATGAATTCATCAGGAACACATATATGTGTGCCAGGGGGAGGTAGGAGAGGTTACAGTCTGTTGCAGTTAATATTTTAATTTCAATGCTATTCAGGTGGACAGAATGAGAAAAAGAACCTTGTAGGAAAATCATGATACTGACAAAATAAAGTCTGAATCAGCCTGGAAGCATTCCCCAGTAAGCAACAGATATGTTCTGTGGCAAAGGTGTGTGCGAGGGTTTACAAAAGAGTTTCTTATGAGAGGCAGCAAAATGGGCCACATGGCAAGTGAAATTCTATATTCTTCCCCATCTAATCAAGTTACACCTAAATGGAGTCATTTTGACAGAAGTCAAAGACATATGCTAGAAAGGAGTACTGCCACTCAGCTACAGACATACTAGCTCATAACTAAAGATAATATATATGTATATATATGATGAAAATTACATATAACTTAATACTGGTCTTGCATTTTTAAAGGACATACATGATCAACATTAAATACTTTACAAATTGATTATATTAGTATTTTTCAATGTTTTATAAAGAAAGAAAAATAGTATTTTTAATGGCAAATTGGTAAATAAGGTCATATTATACTACAAATAGGTTTTAACAGCTTACTACATAAGATTTAAAGAGATACACAGCATAGAAAAGTTTAAAAAATGTTTATAATTGTAGTTCTTAAAATATTTCACCAGACATGATGGAGTGATTTCTAATAAATATGCACAGGAAAACTCAAACACTGTCAAATAAAAGAGACTGGAATATAAATCTAATAAATGGTTTAAGAGTTCCTGTAGTTACTATTTAAAATCTGCCTCTTTCCTCTGTCTGAAATTTCTGGAATCCTCAACTCATATCATTACAAAATATAACCACTAGGTGGCGATAAAGAACTTACAGTTGGTGATGTAGCTGCTGAGAGCAAAGGTAAAATTCCTCCACAGGCAATGATGATGTTGTCTACCATTTGGGAAATGAGGTGAATTGTGTTATGTACAAAAATAATGTTTTCATTGCTGTTGACAAAATCCATTACAGACTTTGTAGAATGGCTGAAACAGAGAAAAAAAACAATTATTTTCTTCAAGTAAATGTAAGAGGTTTAGAGACTTAGAATAAAGTATCTAAAGTATTCTGAATAGAATGAAAATTTTCAAGTGAAAACAATTACAAAATATAGAGGTGCTAGACAAATTTAAAACTTAATTATTAGAATAACAACTTGTAATTCAGATATTTTACTAAAAATATTTCTGCACAGTTCTTTGTGTTCATATACATTAAAGAAATATTCTTGTTGTTCTTCCTTGGTTTGTTTAAGAACGGACATCAGTACTCCAAAACCTAAACTCACCACAAGGTAGCCTGGGATAATAATCCTCGATTTCACATTTCTAATTATTAAGTAGCTTCTAAGACATCTGAGTAGCCCCATGAATTTAACTAGTTTGGTTGTATCTGCTTATTCTGTGTTAGGAAGCAAACCAGTTGAGAGCCTTCAGAGAGAAAGTTCCAGCTGGGGTTCTGAGCCCAGCTTTCCTTACTGCCATGAGGAAACATGGGAAGTGTAGCCTCAGGAATTATTGCAAATGAAAAGGAAGGTCACAGAAGAAGCCAGCAGCAGGATTTTCCACATAAACATGCAATGAAGGTGCCAAAGAAACACTGTTTTATTGCAATTAGATATTCTCCTCTACCCTAAAAAGAATCTTTTTAAAAATTTGTATATACTTATGTTTGGAAACTTTAATGAGCATCAATACAAAAGCAAAGACACCCAGTTTGTTGTTGGAAGGAAAACTAGGCGGATCACATTGTTTGCCTCACATATTGCCCTCCATGTGCAGTCAGGCCTTTCATCTCGAGGTTCATAGCACATAACAACATTAGCATGCATCTAGGGCTAGCTTATGAACGGAGTGAGCAGATCAAACACAGAAACTCCCTTGGCAGATACACTGACAACTTTCCAACAGTTATGTCATGTTCCCCACAACAACAGTCCAGGTTTTGTTTCACAGATGAGTTGGCCTCCCCAGGTACTAGATTGTTAGTCAGAATTGATCCACCCAGTCTAGTCATTAGAATCCCATTTTCTTTTTAGGGGTGTTTTCCAAATGAATGTACAACCCTGATAAAAATACGGAAAAAAAATTCTTAAGGGGCTTCATTCAATAGAAAAAATGTTTATGAAAAGAAAGAAAAATAGCATAGGGAGAAGAAAAAGAATGAGAAAATGGAGAAACGAAGGAGAGTCTGCCTTTTAACAGAGAAAACCTCAAGTAGCCACCTTAATCCTAAAGGAAAACCAAGAAAGGTACAGAGGCCAGCTTCAGTCTGAGGATATGATAAAGTGGACCAAATCTCTGCTGAAGATGAGGTGTTTTGCTGCTTATAGACATCAACTTCCAAAATTTACATGCTTGCCCATGTGAATGACACACATCCTGATTGAGAAATGTGAATGGGCCCCATTGTGTAATGGTTATCACTCTGGACTTTGAATTGAAACTTTTTATAAAAAGCAGACATTTAATTCAGATAGATTTAAACCAACATCCACTAAGTGCCTATACATATAGGTTTTAATGATGTACATGTTACAGGTTACTTTAAGATTTTATTCTAGTACTAAGTGTTATCGTATTGCTGTTACTAAATGATAACAGAGCTCACAGTATTGAGTTTAACAAGAAAAGGTGCAATTACAGAAGTATAAACCAAAGCTGGTCTTTAATTCTTTTTTTTGTGTAGAATGAGCCAGATTTTAAAATTCTGCTTTAACTGTCTAAAGCTAAATTGTTACATATCTAGAGGTAGATGCTCCAAACATTATAAAAAGTATACTTTATATAAATATTTGTCTATCAAAAACTTATTTAATTTTTAAAACAAATTTAATTTGTGAATATTATTGGATGACTAAATCATTTAATAAAATATTCATTATCTTGGGTTGGGAAGTTGGCTCAGTGGTTAAGCACACTTGTTCTTGCAGAGTATCTGGGTTCAATTCTCAGCACCCACATGCTGGCTTACAACCACCTATAACTCCAGTTCTTGGAGATCAACACCCTCCTTTGACCTCAGCAGGCCATGGACATTGCATACACAGAAGACACACACAAACACACACATACATAAAATAAAAATAAATTTCATTTTCTCAACTGAAGGTGAAAAAAATATAGAAAAGAAAGAATTGTACCTTCTCCACACATGCACATCTGTCTCTAACGCAAACAACAAGTCAGTGAGAAGTCGCTGGTGCATTGGAGACCACTTAAACTCCGGGATCCGGAACATGGTAGTCCGGGGGCCAGGGCTGAACTGGCGCCGCTGTTCCTCAGTCATTGGCATTCCTCGAAATCCTAAATCAACTCTGAGATCTCGGTCTTGTTGGGTAACAGACCGGCCCTGAACAGCCTAAACAAAAAGAGGGTAAACTTTTGTAGAGCACAAAAGAGATGTGAGATTCAAAAACCAGTGTGCACAATAATGAAGAGGAGATTACATGTGATTTTAGTGGTGAAGGCATTTCAAACACCTGCACAGAAATCCTTTCGATTCATCTGAAGTCTGCTACTGGAAATTCTGCTTTGATACTGCAGAAAAATGTGTGTGCATTCTCAATGAAAAACGGGCAAGCCTAGTGATTATTATGCCCAGTAAGCAATGTTCTGTTTTTCTTTTATTTCAAATCTTACCTTACTCAATATTCTCTCTCCCTGCCAATTAACACTATAGTACAATTGCCACCAAAATGGAAATTTGCAGTTAACAAACAAAAAATAAACACAGCTTTCCCACATACAGAATATATCACCATATTTTTACTGGAGTACAAAGACAATAGTGAAACATGGTTTATTCTTTCCAATACAGGTGGAATGGAAACATAAACTTACCTTCAATGAAATCAAAAGACAGAAAGAAAGTTCAAAGAGCCAACAAAACTCAAATCTTTGAGTGTCATTATAATCTCATCAACTTTAACATATAGTATCGGTTTATTCCAAAACATAAGTAGTAACAACTCAAGTTTGTCTCAGAAGACACTTTACTACAGATTGTCCAAAACCACAGCACTAACATTTGCTAACCACGAGGCCCAAGCAGCTTATTTTTTAAAAAAATAACAAATCTATCTATTCCGTAAAGAAAGTTCTCATTGCGAATAATCCCAGATTTTCTTGGCTAGATTACCTACCTAACAGGGTGTTGTAAGGACTGAATAGGAAAAAATCTACCAGTGTCTGGAGCACAGAAGGCATGAACAGGTAACAGCCCCTTCCCCTATTGTTCATGCATCTGTACAAACTGGCTGCAAGTCCCCTTTTCTACACTCAGAAACAGGGCTTGCCTTGAGCACAAGGTCAGAATGAAGATCTCAAGTACAAAGGTGGAAATGTAGTTATAAACTGTAAAAATGAGCAGAAGACCTTAATGGTCATATTTTAATTTACTACAATGTCTTATATGACAGAAGAATCTGAACCCCAAAGAGGTTGAGCAAAATTAGAGATACATGGCAGAACTGGGAGATCATTTGAATTTCATATGTACATGCCATAGTAGTCAGTTCTGTAAGTTACACATTACATGGATTTAAGTTTAGTGTCATTCTAGGAAACCACTTTGCAGCAAACAACTCAATGCCTATCTGACACTTTTGTTTACTTCTGCAATTCACATGGGGCGGCTTACTTGTGTTGTTGTAGTAGTCTGGATTTTTCGGATTTCCTTTCCTGATTCCTTGCCATCATCAGATCGCTCAGTGTCTGAAATTATACTTCCTGCATCAATATTAGGTACAATTTTGCTGTTGGAAGACTCTGTTTCCAGAGTCGTGGCAGTCATTTCAGCATAGTCCAACCCCTTAACTGATGATGCTAAGTCTCTTTCAGAGACACTGCTCACTCCATCTGAAGTCGTATGAATTCTGAAGTCTTTCTCTTCTATCATGCTTGATGTGCAAGTTAAGTCTACACTTGCAGTCATGTGAGCAAGCAATCCAAGATCATCACTGACACCAAGATGTACTTGGGTGTCTTGAATATTTGGGATGATATGATTGCTAGAAAGTTCTGGAAGTAGTTTCTCTTCCTGTTTGGATATTTTATCAAAGAGGAAGGATGTGCTACTGTTAGAAAGGTCCTCTTTCTCATCTGCTAGTGTGATCAATGGACCATTGTCCTTCTCTTCATTTTTTTTAATGATACCAACACTTCCATGCACATTGTTCTGGAGTTTCTCAACAGCAGCACTGTACACGTTATCCAACAAAGACTCCACTTCCACGAGGGCACCATTCTCTCCACCCACCAACGTCTCTGGTGATAAATCCATATCATCAAGCTTTACTTCTGTCGCTTCTACTTTCTCTGCTTTTATATCAACCAGAAGATCATGCACTTCCACGTGCACTCCAGGTCTATCTGAACTTCCAAGAATATCATCTGATACTTTGGTTGACATGAGCAAGTCTCGTGTATCTGTGCTAACTGGGTAGTCTGTCTCACTCTCTGGGCTCTGGCTTTGGGAAAGGTCTTCTATCTCGTGGATTTCCATTCCTCCTTTTGCTCCCGTTGTCTGTGATGAAAGGCCAGAGATGGTGCTCACATTTCCTTTCTTTCCCTTCTTAATGTTCTCCTCCTCTTGTCGTTGATACTCCTCATACATTTTGGCCAGGTATTCTTTGTGTGCTTCGTAAGTAACCTAGGAAATAAGTAAAGAGAAAACTGAGGTGTCATGTATATTACAAGAGAAAGATAGAAATAAGACCAACAAAATTCAGTAATAATAACAAAAATGGTAAAAGTATTTTAAGACTTAGTTTTATTAAATAATTGGATTTATCATGTAATTGGAAACATTATAAAATACAACAATACATTATTTCCTGACATGTTTCTAATCACACAGGTATCTGCAATATTAAGGTTCCTTTGCACAGGTTAAGTATTCCATGCTAACCAACATCATATGATATCTAACTTAGGGACACTGACTAGGCTTAATGACTTGGCAGAAGATAATATTCAATATCACAACTTCTATTACTATGCCAGCTTTCACATGGCTACTGTAATATTTTCACCCATTACAACCATGACTGAAAGTTGCTCATATGAACCTGTAAACAGACATTTATAAGGTACTACATCAGTTTTATATATAGACAGTAACTAGATTAGAAACATCAGGATATGCTGTGCATTGAGTTGCAATGCCTTTTTCTTTGTTACATTAAAACTTATTAAAGCAATGACAAATTCAAGGTGTGCATGTGCAAAATATAGGACTACACTAGGTATTACGAATTCTTCTAATGTTAAAAATCCTTCCTTATAGGCACACAAAATTAATTTATATTAACCTGTGGATTAACAGGGGTTTTGGTTGGCCTTTCTTTAAAGATATAAAACCCATTTCCTACAAAAGAAACTCCCCGATCATGGGAAAAGGCAACCTGTTTCTCAAAGGCCACATCAGTTTGTCATCTATTTTGATTAGTAAAATTTTATTATAATACAACCATGTTAACTGATGTCCTTGTTTTCTTTGTCTGTTTTCACAATAAACAGATGAGTTGAGCAGTTTCATCAGAGGCAGAAACCCCCAAACATATATTATCTGGTCTCTAAAATCATTTTTCTAATTCCTGTTAAAAATAACTATATGAAGCCAGGACACGGTGGTGCATGCCTTTAATCCCAGCTCTCAGGAGGTAGAGGTGGGCAGATCTCTGTGAGTTCAAGGCTAGCCTGGTCTCCAAAACCTAGTTCCAGGACAGGCTCCAAAGCTATGGAGAGGGCTAAAGAGGTGCTCAGTGGTTAAAAGCACTTATGATTTTGCAGAGGTTCCAGGTCTGATTCCCAGCACTCACATGACAGCTTACAACTGTCCATAACTCCAGTTCCAAGGGATCCGATGCCCTCTTCCTGACGTCAAGTACCAGAAACCCATGTGGTCCCCAGAAATATATGTGAAAAATATGCATACACATTAAATAAATCTAAAAATAAAATAAAAAGCTACAGAGAAACCCTGTCTCAAAAAAGGGGAAGGGACAAATTATGAGTTTTCTAAACCACAAAACTTAATTGCAACATAACTGGATTAGCTGCCTAATTTTGGATATCCACATTTCTTCTGTGATTTCTTACAGTTCAAGAATCACAACTTTTAATTACTAGAATATAATGTGTGCATAAATGAAGTACTCTCCTTACCAAAGACAAATGCTATTCAAAGTTTAATAGGGAGAGGTACAATCTTAGAATTAAAAAATATTTGAAGATACTATATATAGTGCTTTGAACACTAATGGTCTCTCTAGGCCCATATATTTGAATGTTTAGTCATCAGGAAATGGTATTATTTGAGAAGGATGAAGAATCAGAAGGTGTGGCCTTGTTGGAGGAAATGTGTCACTGGGGGTGGGTTTTGAGGTTTCAAAAGTCAATATTAGATTCTTTTTTTTAAAGATTTATTTCTTTATTATGTATATAGTGTTCTGCCTGCATGTATCCTTGCCTGCCAGAAGAGGGCAGTAGATCTCATTATAGATGGTTGCCAGGAACTGAACTCAGGACCTCTGAGCCATCTCTCCAGCACCCCCAAAAGTCCATATTAGGCCCACCACCTGCTGTTTGTGGATCAGGAAGTAGGTCTCAGCTATTTGTCCTGCACCATGCCTGCCTGCCATTATGCTTCCTGCAATGACGATAATGGACTTATCTCTGAAACTGCAAGCAAGGCAAGCCCCAATTTAATGTTTTCTTTTATAAGCATTACCTTGGTCATGGTGTCTCTCTTTTTCACAGCAATAAAACACTGACTACAACACTATAATTAAAAATATTATTAAAAGTGCATACCTTTAATCTCAACACTAAGGTGGCAGAAGCAGAGAGACCTTTGTGAGTTTGAGGCCAGCTTCGCCTAATACGGAAAACAACTAAATGTATATGTGGAAGGTGGGTACATTCAAAAGGTACTGACACTGACATGTCTTCCTCAATCACTATTGGCACCTCATTTTTTGAGACAGCATTTCTTACTGAACAGGGATACATGGCTTTGCCTAGAGTGACTGGATAACCAGAGAGCCCTTGGGATTTCGCATCATGCTGCACTGGTGGTAAAGTCTGTCCAGCCATGCCTAGTCTGTTATGTGGATGAAGGGAATCCAAATTCAGGTCTACATGCTTGTACAGAAAGTACTTTATCCACTCATCCAAGTCCCACTTATTATTTATTATTCGCAAGTATTTATTATTCACTTGATAATGAATCTGATTACTTTAAAAACATCTAAAGATACTATTTCATGACATATGCTTGTAAGATTTGAGTATGGTTTAGTTAAAAAAACTGATTCAGACTCAGGTTCTCACATCTGCTATAAACATATACAGTAAAATTCTCAATTAAGGGGACAGTGAGATGGCTCATCAGGGAAAGATGTTTGCCAATAATCCCTGAATCCAGAAAGTGGAAGGAGAGAACCGGCTCTCATAAAATCATCCTGACTTCCAGTAGGATGACTTACACACTTACACACACACACTTTAACTTTTAAGTGTCATTAAAACAAAATTTCTAATTTAAGTCTTTGTGTTTTTTTGTGTTTGAATTAAATGATCTTGAAACCACCATCAAGCTCTAGAGTCTCACCAAAGGGCAGAAAAGCACAAAGACAAACCTAGGATAAAGGAATGGGCCATAACTGAGAATGGCCACCAGGTGGCACCAGATGAGCGTTTATAGCCATTTACTCCACTGCGGAAACTTCAATGACAACACATGCTGGGTCCCTGTTACCTTGGAATGGGCTATTGAGAGTGTGTCCACCCAGACTCTCCAGCCTCCCCATTCATATTTTATTGCATGATACAAAAGAATCCGGAAGATGTTGTAGACCATCTCAGTAATCTTCTGTTCCTCAGAACTTTTGGGATTGATATAGCCAAGAGAAAACATCCAATCCTGCCACACTGAACACTGCAGTAAGCATCTAAGTAAGAAAAAGAGCTCATTAAGAATATCAAAATTACAATTTGCTACTTTGAAATGTAGATAAAATAAAGAAAATATAATCTGAATACAAAATTATTCTATGTATTCTGCAACTTCCATCAATTTCGTTCTTTCCTAGAAAATATGAACTATTAATCAAAATTACTTCCTAACTCTCCTGGTCAGAGTCGGTTATTGTTTCTGAACGCTCTCATCACCATGAACATTCACAATGCACTCAGTTTGCTCATCAGGCAACCCAATCCAACTACACTAACCTGGGCCCAATGTTTTATACAAATACATAAAACTTGTTAGAAGCTTAGGAAATGACCACAAACTCACGGACTCTGACTGTGCACACCGTATCTGAGCTAGGAAGCTGTAAATGCATAACAAGAATCAGTGACATGACAGGAAAGCATAGGTGAACGTGGGCAAAGTCAACACAGTGTACTAAAGGCACATACATTGGTGACCGTATCAGGGATAGCTGATCACATTCCAAGTACAAATCTGTGGATCTCTATTTTCATACATATATTTAATTAAATATACTAGGTCAACCAAATAAAAGCCTATAAAATTGGTAAAAAGATGTCTTTTAAAATGATTAAGAATATTATTAAAAATATTTGAATTTTTTATTTGAAAATGATTCAAAATCAAGGGCAGAGAAAATATAAAACCAGACTGTTTACCTTCTGTTTTCACGGCTGTTACTGAAAAGCTTGATCATGTCAGATAAGAACAACCTACGAACTTCCATCAATTCTGCACTTGGTGTTGAGTTCTTTAACAATGTTGCCACCACCTTAAGAATCACTATAAACAAAATCTGAATTAAAATGTAAAAAGGTAACTAAGACATAACACATTTACTAATTTTCAACTAAATCCTTAGCTCTGACAGTGGAGTGCAGCTGCCATAAAATGCGCACACTGAAAGGACCACAAGCTCGGATTTAGTACCGCACATGACCACATAACCACCATGTAGTAGAGAAGGGTGGCGTCTGCTCACTTGGGTTCTGAATTTTCACTGTAGAGTCTGGCTCAGGGTGTGGTTTATGCACAACTTGAGTACACACTTGCTCTGTCAAGATCTGAAAGATGAAAAATTTGAACTTCATTTAGAGAAAAAAAATTTAATGTTTAGCACTGCACTCAAATCTATGTCTCTAAACACCGCGCTTATAAAGGTACCTCTATGCTTAAAATTTAGTCTTTCCTAAAATGATGAGCAGAAGGAAGGAGATTATGAACAAGGAAGTCAGGACCGCGAGGG
>LOJH01015352.1:1109-24604 GCA_001685095.1 Ellobius talpinus | reverse complement strand
CTCCCTCCCTCTCTCCCTCCCCCTCTCTCTCCCTCTCTCCCCCCACTCCTTCTCCCTCTCTCCCTTATAGGGGCTCTAGGTCATCTTATAGAGTGCCTGCCCAGTATGCACGAAGTTCTGGGTTTGATCCCCACATCACATACGCTAGGCATGGTGGTGCATGCCTGTAATCCTGGCACTCATTGGTAGAGACAGAAGGTTCAGAAGTTCAAGGTCATCCTCAACCATACAACAAATATAGTGCCAGCCTGGGTTATGTGAGATGCTATCTCAAAAAGTCCAAAGGCAGTGTGAGCAGGCACAATTCTGTAGAGGGATCCTTGATGTTGATCAAAGGAACTAGGCCTTTCTCAGCACCTTAGATAAACTAACACACTCAGTAATTTCTCCAAAGTAGCTGGGGTGTGGGGTGGCTGGAGAGATGGCTCAGCAGTTAAGAGCATTGGCTGCTCTTCTAAAGGTCCTGAGTTCAATTCCCAGCAACCACATGGTGGCTGACAACCATCTATAGTGGGATCTGTTGCCCTCTTCTGACCTAAAGTCAATAGAGCACTCATACATAAAATAAATAAATCTTTTTTTTTTTAAAAAAAGCAACTGAGTTGGGACACAACCCTAAATGTACTTTGGGAAACACTGCTGCAGGCTCCAAGCTAAACAGGTCCCAGATGATCCAGTGGCTTCCTCAGTTTTTGTAGGTAACTATTTCAGGACCTCATGGTACCCAAGTGCTGTGTTGATGGCTTGGGATGTAGGGCAAGAAGAGTCAGGAGCCCTGAATAGGGTGAGGGGAAGGAGAGGGTGGGGTAGGGGGCAGAAAAAGGCTTCCGGCTGTGCTGGTGGCTGAAGGTGGTGGGTGGGTGTCCAGACCTCTTTACCCTGTGATTAAACCAATTTATTTCTGTCGGGGTCATTTGTGGCAGGAAGCCCAGCCCAGAGCAGACGGGCCAGTGCCCGCCGTATTGAAAAGGGGATCATTTGTTATGGGTGTGATCGCGCAGGCTGGAATATTGAAGGCTAGGATGGAAATGCTTTAATTTGCCAAGACTGGGACCAGGGAAAATACTGTGACTGGAGATTGAGTTTTAGGAGGGCAGAGAGTTCTCATCCATCCGTGCTGTGCCTCACTGCTGTCATTTCTCCACTTCTGGAGCCTCTGCCTTCAGGGTTCAGCTCTTTCACCTCTTCCCAGCTGCCCCCTAGCTCCTAGACCCCAGATGCCCTCCCAGGTTGGTCTCCCTGTGTCCCAACATGAACTTTCCCTTCTCCCTGGGGAAACATCTGTTTCATCCTGAAGCATCCTAGGCGACAAGAGGGCTTCCTATCCTTTGCATCCAGAATGCTCTCAGATGCCCAGAGTTACAGTCATTACTTGGCATGTGGGGGTGGAAAGAAGTGGGGCCTTTAAGTGGTGGGGCCCAGTGGGAGGTCCTCAGGTCTCTGAGAATGCACTTGAAGGGGACAGTGGGTCCCCGTCCCTTCCTCTTCTTTTATTTTCATGTTCTGGCCACGACGTAATGGTTTGGCCCATGGACCAAAATGTCCCCAACCCTGAACCCAAACAAACCTTTTCGCTTTATAAGCTGACAGCCTTAGGTGTGTGTGTGTGTGTGCTAGTAACAGGAAACTGCCTGATACAGGGCGGGAATCTAGTTCACACCAAGGCTACGATGGCAGAGAAACACAGCAGCATCTTGAAGGAACTCCACTACACTGCTCAGCAGAAAGGGTTCTTAGCCATCTTCTCACAGGGCTGTTGCGGTTTTAGTGAAGGCAGAATGAAGGCTCAAGCAGTATCTTGGCATGTAAAAAGAGCCACCCTTTAACTGACTTTTAAATCCCTAACACGGCTTTTGGTGACAATGTTTGTGGGTAGTTACACATTTCACCCCCAAGAGAAAGTGAACAAGTGGCTTGTCCAAGGCCAGACAAAGCTGGGCCTTGTCACCAGGTCCTCTGATAGTGGGTCAATGCCCCCGTCCCTGCCCTGTAATGTCTGAGTGTCTCAGATGTCATGATTCCATCTGGCGCCGCCGAGCAGGCTCACCAGATCTGTCTTCCTGGGATCATAAATAACGTTCTTCAGGCCCTGACACCTATGTTCACCCACACTCCTTGTGGGCTTCTGGTGCTTGGGAGTGGTTGGGAAAGGGTCACAGTGTAAGTCACATGTTTCTCACTGCCTTGAATGGTGTTTCTTCTGTTCAATTTTATGACTCAATTACTTCTGAGAGCAAAAGAAAAGAATCGTGACAGAATTTACTGCATGTTCGTTTTTAATTAAATAAGTCAGGCAGGCAAGCCACCAGGAGAAAGGTTTCACATTCTAGTCCATGAAGCAGACTCTGAACACAGTTATCAGCACTCAGACGAGAGCGATAGAACCAGGCTTTGGAAGATTATCTGTGGCCACAATGAGAACATGCGGGTCGGTGACAGAGAGAGGCTGGGGCTGTGTGTGGCCGCACTGGAGGCAGAACAGAATGTATCCCTCTACACACACATGCATGTACTCCTGAGCACACATGCACATGCCATGACCGTTCAGACTGGGAAGGAGATGTCCTGTACCATGTAGCCATGAGGCAGGGCACAGGGTCCAGGTACTGGCACAAAAGAAACATTCACAAAAGAAGGGGAGGACAGTGGTGAGACACAGGGACTAGAATATCCAGGGGAGGTGGAGACCACACGGAGGCAAAGTTCAAGCCGAAATACAGTGGAGGCAGGTGACACGGATGCTCTGTTCACCTAGTCAGAAGCTGATCCACAGTGAGCCCATGGTAAAGGAACACCGTATCTCTGTCTTCAGGAATACGTAAGAAGTCTGTACCCACGCAGTGACAAGGACATAGTCAAAGGATCTTGACACTTTTTTTCGTTTTGTATTTTTGTTTTTCGAGACAGGGTTTCTCTGTAGCTTTGGAACCTATCATGGAAATGGCTATTGTAGACCAGGCTGGTCTCGAACTCACAGATATCCTCTGCCTCCCAAGTGCTGGGATTAAAGGCGTGTGCTGCCGCCACCTGGCATTAAGACAGTGGAAGTTACAGGCTCTGCCTCGTACTTTTGAGGTAAGGCGTGGTTCCACTGTTTCAGAGAGTGTTTGGAGTTGGGAGGGGATGTGGCTATGCTCCGGGAACTCAACTGCCTCCTCGTATCTCGCTGAGCCAGGATCTTCACAAACAATACACCAGCTCCAGGCCCCCATTTTAGTGAAGTTCCCTTCTTCCCAGGTGTACAAGTTGGGAGGACCCATGTGGCTTCTCGGAAGTCTGGTCCCAACCCCCTTTTCCCCCCGTCTTAGAACCATCCTTCTACTTTTGTGGTGGGACTAACACAAGACCGCCTCGGGGATGCTCCTGCCCTCCAGAGTCCAGCACCTCTCAAGGGACAAGCCCCTGGTCAACTGAAGCAGGCTCTAGTGTGAAAGAGGACCAAGGGATTTGGGGGCATGGGATCAAACCATCTGCTACTCCTAACTCCTCCGGCTAGAGAATGGGTGCATCTTCCACCATGGGCCAGACACTAGCAATGATAAGAGTAACTGTGATAGGCCTCCTGGGTGCCCTTTGATCTTTGGGGTTAGATCAGCAGTTGTCTCATCACACCAACAAGGCCATTTCTCCATCTAGCGCTATGCTAAGAGCCCCTAAGCATAATTCTAGCACAGCACCCAAAGAGATAGTTTTCCCTACATTGTCCTTCTCCAAACCTGAGGGTTTTTCCTGGATGGCTGAGCCTCAGGGGATGTCCACCCACCCATCCACCCGCTTGAGTTGTTCTGTTGCTGCAGACACCTAAGCAAAGCAATACAGCAGAGGGCCCTCGTATTGTACTTCTGAACAATAAGAGACCTACAGAACCTCTTTATCATCTTGGGCTTCCATGAACTGATCCTGTCTCATCTTCTGCATGGTCCTCATGTGTGCACGGCATGCGAATCGTTCCTATTATTGATTATATTATTATTTGTACTTCTTGATTAGCATACAGTTTTCGGTCCCTGCAAATAACATCGTCTCTTCTTTCTACAAAATAAAGCAACTTGCTGTGCACACAACATTGTCCACGTCCTGAGAAGTCCCAAAGGTCCACTGAGGGCATCTGTCTTCAGAGAGCTGAGATACAGATGCCTTGGCCCCTGGGACAGGGAGAGGGAAAGAAACTCTCAGCTCGGCCCCTCCCACCTCCCACGTGCTGAGAAGGGAATGTTCTTTGCATGAGGGGCATGGAGAGAGGATATCTGCACCCCTGAGCGTGCCCACAACATCATGTCTCCATCGAGTACCAAGAGCCGATGTCCCTTTGACCTCACGCAGGAGCCAGTCTTCTACGCACTGGCTCTTAGATGATCAAAACCTACAGTAGAGACTGGCTCGACTGACTTTGAGTTCCCCCGTGTTTGGGACCCAGCAGCTGAGCAGGCAGGTCACAAACCCTACAATATGGGGATTATGCTGCCATCATCTCTTCCCCACGTCAGTGCTAGCCATGCCTGCTTCCACGCGACTACGTGTTTGGTGTCTGTATGACTCACACCAGTTCAGTCCTGGGCTTTGACAGTGCCAGCTGTAGCAGTTGTCCAGAAATAGCAGGGTGGCAACCAACCCCCACTGCGGAAGTTCCGAGGCTAGCCTGGGTTCTGTGCCTCAGCTTGCATGGGGAGGGAAGAGCTTCTTTCTGCCTTGGGGAACCTAGCTGCTCAGTCAAAGGCCTCTGAACTCGCCTCCCCCCCTCCTTCCCTTGGCCACATGTTAGGGCCTTTAAGAGATTTTCAAAAAACCTGTTCTGGAGCAGGAGTACAAACTGCTCTGGACGCTCAGAGATACCAGGCTGGGGTTTTGATTTCTTTCCTTGCAGAGTCTGACCTCGAAATTGATATGGAGCTGCACCTTGAACTTTTCTGCCAACCGCTACTTCCTGAGTGCTGGGATTACAGGCATGTGCCAACATTCCTAGCTGGTGTGGTGCATGGAACTGAAACCAGGGCGACGTACACAACAGATATACACTATAGAAGCTGGGCTACCGACCTAGGGCCCAGTGGCAGTTTCTGAGAGTCATTATACATGGAGTTCACACAGACATGTATGTAGGTCCCTAGGGGGCGCTGAGTGACTCTGCTCCTCCTAGGGGAAGTCCCCTCCTTCTGGTCTACCCTTTACCAGGAACCAAGTGTTCCCTGCCAGTATCAGCCTCAATCAGCACAGAGGAATGCTCCTACAGAAACAAAGCCCCAAACAGTCTTAAAACAAAAACAGCACCAAGCCATAAATAACTTAAAAAGCCCAAATAAAATACCCACCCTTCTTGAGTTGAGCATGCCTCTTTCCCAGAACCCTAAAGTAGACATTCCTTTTAGACACTAGCTGTAACCATGGCAACCCGAGGGCCGACCTCTGTCAGCTAGGAGGGAACTAGCAGGCTGCTGCTCAGGGAAGCTGAGTCCTGGTGTGACTTCTTCCTGCGGAGCACTCTGAACTTTGGTTGGCTCTAGAAGGTGCTGGCTGGAAATAGTAGGCCTATGTATGAGCTGTCTTTTGCTTTCAGGGACCAAAGCTGGGCCTGCTGGTTAGGCCTCAGGCAGCCTTCAAAAATGGGCGTGCTCCTGAGGAGTGATCAGGATGAAGCCTTTGGACGGCAGTCATGTGAAGGCTGGTCATGCCATCTCTAAAATATTCTGCCTCCTAGCTGTGGCGTGTGGATGGGTCAGAGCCATGGCAACCCCAGATGCTTAGTGGTGATTCAGAGACCAGCATTCAGTTCCAGCTCTGGTCAGGGCAAAGTGTCACTGTCCCTAAATATGCCCCCTCTCACATAACCCTAAAAATGTAACTTAAGGTTCCTGTTTAGAAAAATACAAAAACAAAAAACAAAACAAACACTGAGCAAAAAGAACGAGGACGCTTTTCTATATCGGTCTGTGAATGTGTATATGATTGTGTGAGTGTGTGTGTGTATGTGGGGGGGTTATGATGCTTTCCTGTCTCTGTGCTGAATGTACATATATGTTTTATTTTTCCTTATGTTTGTAATGCTAGGGATCAAACCCAGGGCCTTGTGCATGAGAGGCAATAACTTTACTGCTGAGCCACACCCCCAGCCTTGCTGTCTTTCTGTGTCTTGTTCTACATAGGCTGATATTCATGAGTAGAATGGCTAATCAAACAGCCATTGTCCCCTCAGGAGCTTCAAATGTCCCCTTCCTCACCCTAGGCTGCCCTCCTTCTTCTAAGGACTCAGCCAGATCCTAGGCTTTTCTGACTCAGAGCGGAAAAGGTTAACATTCAATATAGTAGGAGATCTGAGTGACTGGAGCAGGCCTACGCCCTTCTGGTTGTTAAATATTTGGACTCTGGCCCACACAGCCTACAGGCCTTGTGTGCAGCATGTTTCTGTGACAGTGTGAGGCAGAGCCAGGGAGGTGTGTCCATACACAGGGACCAGCCTGGGTCTGCTTAGGACACTGCAGGCCATAAGGTGTGTGGGAATGACCAGTACCACCAAGGAGACAGGGCACTCCTGTCCTCAGAGGAGCCCCAAAGTCCTAGCTGCGGCTGCGCTGGGGAAACTAGCTGGCCAGAGGCCTGCAGCTACAGCCAGGGCCTATACCCCCATCACTGCTCCCCATTCTGACTCTCTGCCAGGGCCGTGTTTCACTGCCAGGCTGGGTGTGAGGGAAGCAGGGCCAGCATTTCATGAGAAGGGATTCCCAGGGTCCCAGGCATCCCTCACTACGTGACCCAGAAGGTGCCCCGCTCCTCCAGCAGGCTGATGGAGCGGTTGGTGAGCGAGGCGGCATCCCTGGCCAACTTATAGCCAAAGAGGTGCATGGCCGGGCCGCAGGCAGCCTGCACCACCTGTGCCAGCTTGAAGGGCATGCTAAAGCGCCACTTCTCAAACTGCTCGGAGGAGTTCTTCCGAGTCGAGTAGACATCGCTGCTGTCACGGGCCGCTTGGGTGTTCTTCTGGATCCAGTCCTCCACCTGCGGGGTCAAGGGGATACCGGCGAAGCCATACATCTCTCTGGCCTTTTGCAGTGGCCTGCGTGCCACGTCCTCATAGCGCACTAGCATGTAGCGCCCACGCAGCCAGGCTGGCTGCCGCAAGCCCAGCTCGGCAGACAGGCGGATGCTCTCACAGTTGCCCCGCAACCGCTGCACTTCATCCTCGCTTAGCCGGTCCTGCCCCTCTGTCAGCCACTTCTTCCAGCTCTCATACTTGCCCGCGAAGGCCACCATGCGTGAGGCCAGCACGGCCCGGGGGTCGCGCACCAGCTGGATGACTCGCAGGTCCAGCCTCGGATCCTCCGCCAGTGGCTGCAGGAACTCCAGCTGACGGATGCGCACAGCCTTGAGGGCCATGTGGTCCTTACTGCGGCAGGCCTCAGCTGCCAAGGTCACATTTAGTGGCCCGCAGCGACGGTTCCTGCAGTGGTATTTCTCGAAGACCTTCTTGACGAAGGGTGTGCACACTGGATCCTCGCAGAGCGAGCGGCTGGATCCCCGGCGGAAGAGGAACTGAGTCAAGTGGTCCTCCGGAGGCGGGTTGATGAAAGGCTCCAGCACGTACAGGTCGCACAGCAACAGTTGCTTGAGGACATCGCGGTAGATGAGTGCTGAGCCCGCTGCGCTGGCGCCTCCGGGCTGGAAGGACACGGTGCGCTCGATGTGCCACAGTGGCTCGAAGAGGTAGAAGATATTGCCCTGCTGGTTGAAGAACTCGCCCACGAATGAGGAGCCGGTGCGGGTGGTGGCCATGAGGAGCACGTGGCGCCGGTGCCCTGTTGCAGCCTGGTGGGATGGCTTCTCTGCCGCAGGCTCCTGCCCCTGGGCCTCCATCGCTGGCTCCACGCCCAGCTGCAGGCTGAGGTTGTGCAGGCGGCTCTGCAGCTGGGAGAAGGCGGAATCCAACTCGCTCAGGGACAAAAGAGATGCGTTTGCCGATAAAAGCAGGGCTGTGTCGGTGCTGTTGGCATCGGCCACAAATTGAGGGATCTGCTTCAGCTTGTCTGAGACCCTGAGCGGGAGTAAAAGGACAAGGTCTGTGGCTGATTTGGGTGGCCAGCCCCTGTACTAGTCTAAACAGTTTTAGCTGGGTCTCTCCAGAGCACGCCTAGAGGCTAAGAATTGAGTGTGGTTGCTTTGGCATAAACCCAGGGGTGACTCAATGGGGAAGCGAAGCAGTTCATGATGGCTACATATGTGCCCACTTTCACTAAAGTACTCCGGCACTTGGCCGTCTGGTGCAAGTCAGTAGCCGCTTCAGGAGAGTTACAAGACATAAAGCAGGCATGAGCTGATTCATCTCCAGTCCTTAAACTACCGCTGAAGCTGTTATGCCTACCCACCAGAGTGGCCCTAGCAGAAACCTGCTTCCCATGGACTCACCTTCACTCATGACATCAAGACTGGAGGAGGGGGATAGGCTGCTAAAGGGAGCCTCAGTGCTAGAATAAAAAAGTAGGCCAGAATAGCAAAGGCCAAACATCAGCTATGTGGCAGGCCAAGGGCAAAATGTGATTACATTTTTGCATGACTCTCTCCACAAGGTGGCATCCCTAGTCACAGACTAAAGAGAACCACCTCGCCCAAGTGAAGTGTTTCGCCTAAGCCCTTGCAGCTGGGAAGGGACCATAGGTGGGTGGTGCCAGCCTAGGCTGCCCAACTCTCGCTGCCGAACACATCATCTCAGTCTAAGACACAGGAGGGGCTGGTAGAAGGTCCCCTGAAAACCCCAGGGTCACCTCTGTCCTCAGGCCCCTCACCTCGATAAAGGAGACCTGTGCTTTAGTTTCTTACCTGGATATGATTTTGTTTTCCTTTTCAATGAAGACAAAAACTATGAGCACAAATGCCAGGAACAAGGCATATTTGCCCCGGATCTTCAGACTGTGTACACAGTCCTGGGGCAAAGTGAGTCCTTTCTCCATGGGGACAGGCAGTGCCATGGGGCTCCTCAGGCTGGCGGCTGGTACTCAGCTCAGGGGCATGGCTTGGCACCCAACTTGTCCTCTTCAGGTGGGGACACCCTCATCCTGCAGAGAGACAGGTACTCAGGGCTATATTCCCTTTTCTGTAACAAGGCCCTCTATAAGAGGCCGGTCTGCACCTCTTTATCCACCTGCCCCAACCTCCTAAGAGCTGGGATTACAGGTGTTCGCCACCACACCTGGTGGGGGTTTCTTTAACAGGTCACACTTAAAGGTCAGAGGCCAGTACTCTGGAGGGAAGGCAAGGAGATCAAGGGTTCAAGGCCTGCTTCAGCTGCACAGTGCATTTGAAACCAGCCTTTTGTTTCTGTCCCCAAACAAACACACACCAAAAACGGGGACTGGAGAGATGGTTCAATAATTAAGAACACTCCATGCTCTTGCAGCGGACACAGGTTCAGGTCCAAGCACCCATATAGCGGTTCACAGTCATCTATAACTCCAGTCCCAAGGGATCTGATGTCCTCTTTGCCTCCATGGCTACTGTATGCATATGGTGAACAGACATAAAGCAGGCAGAACACTCACACACAAAACAAATCTTTTTTTAAAGCCCATAGTAAACAAAAAGCACATCTTCCAGCAGCTGATACTCTATCCAATAAATGCTGATTTTCCCTTAAAAACAAGACAGCAGCAAGACACCCAAAACGTTAACAAGGAGCCAGGATGTGATAGTACAGACTTGAAAACTTAGGAAATTGAGGACGCAATATTTTTTTAACTCAATGATAGTTTGAGCTACAGAGTTCTGCTGGGCCAGCCACCTACATAATGATATTATGAGTGAATGAATAAATGAATGGCAAACCCTTTTATCTACCCCATTTCCCTGAGTTTCTCTGTTGACCACGGAGGCTAAAGGCTTGCACAGTCAAGCATCACACAGGATATTTAGATAAAGGAGAATTTAAGCCACTGGTCCCCAGAGTTATAATGGAGCCATGGAGCTTCAGAATCCTGTTCAGTTAATGACATCACAGCTACCAGTGCCACGTGTTGTGATACTAGTGTAAAGTAACCTGCTGAGCTACCTGCCACACGAAAGCACAACACACGGCTGTGGCTCAGTTGGTCCAGTGCTTACGTAACACAAAGGCCTGGGTTTTTGAGTTCCAACAATGCATAAAACCAGAAGTGGTGACGCATACCTGTAATCCCAGCATCTAGGAGCTGGAGGCAGGAGGATCAAAAGTTCCAGGTTACCTTTAGCTACAAAAAAACCACAGTATGCTGCGCTGGGCTAGCTTGTAGGTCTTGTGTTTTCAAGAGTCTCTGGGTTGCACAAAGAGGCCCAAAGGAGCTGAGGCTTGTGGCTCAGTGGCAGAGCACTTACGGTAAGTGCTCATATATATAAAGGAGATGAACAGGGGACATGACCCAGCTATCTTCCCACTCCGGAATCTAGTACCTTCAGCAGGGTTGACTGATTTGAGGGTTGACTGGACCTGATGGCCATAAATCTGCAATCCTAGCTACTCAACTGGTGGAGGCAAGAGGATTACAAGTTCAAGGCTGGTCCCGGCAACTTAGTAAGACTGCATCTCAAAAACAAAAAGGAAAAAGAGGACAAGGAATGAAGCCCAGGGACAAAGCGCTTAGCATGCTGGAGTCTCAGGTTCAATCCCAGGTACAAGCAGAAACAGTCAGGTTTAGGGGTTGGACTGCTCTGAGGGCAAGCTTCTAGTCCCATCTCTCCCCCATTTCCAGTGGTGTTTGCTATTTTGGAGTCGCTGGTCCAACTTTTCCACCCTCACGGCAGTGCAGGGTTCTTGGGAGCTTCCCGGCACTGCCAGGAAGAAGGAAGGCACAACTGAGCAGAAGTGAACAGAGTGGCAGTCCTTCACCCACCCCTGTGTAGCACTGAAAGCCCAAGGGCCAGATAGCTGGCCAAGAGAGGGAAGGATGTAGGTTTGGGGGCTTAGGTGAGAGGACCCCAAAGCCAGAAGTTCACAGGGACCCGAAGGGGAGGGAGGGGGCCCAGATTGGGACTCACTCAGCAAAGGCTCAGGCAGAGCTTGCCCTGCAGGGTGGTAACATGGATAAAATTTTATGCTCCCTCCCTTCTGGGGTGAATAAGCATATTTGGGTCCTGTGTCCCTTATGTGGCTGTAAGTCTGTGTTGCCTCCTCCAGCATCTCCTACTCCATAGTGCTCATCTCTCAAATCTCCTTGCCAAAGTGCCATTACAAGTCATCCCTCCAGCGTGTAACGGACAGTGGTAAAAGATGCCAGGATCCCACGCCCAGCCCAGCTCAGCCTGGGCACAGCTGATGATGGGACAGTACCAGATGGACAGCTCTCTGCCTGCTGGGTGCAAACAGAGACAGTAAGAAAAGACAGAGTGCCGAGTTCCTCCATAGCAACTTCCATTTGGTGAGGGCCATTGTATGCCGGACCCTAGCAATGTTGGGAGTCACCTGAAGGAGCAGCACCCAGGCTTCCCGTCTGGGAGATGGCAGTGGGCATCGGCTGGGACCCATCCTCATTCACCACTCATGCCAATCAGCCAAACGGTTCTCAAGAGTATCATCCTCCTGCCTCATATCTTCCCTTGGCCTTTGCATCTCCTTCTGCGATATCCTTTTTCCCTAAAATAACACACTGGGAGGCTCCTCTGTCACCTCCAGTGAGAGGGTGAGTCTTGCTGCATTTCATTCTGGAGGCTTCACCGCCTGCCCCTCCCTCCGGCCTATCTCTATTCCTCTCCTGCCCTCTGGCCATTCTCCGTTGAAGTGTCCTCTGGGATGGCCTGGGTACGTTCTTCCTTCACTCTTTAGTCTCTCCTTAAGCAATGGCAGCCCCCATTTCAGCATCTCACTCCTTTCTTCTGGACCATGAGCAAGGCTATGTCTTCCCGTTCCTTCCCTGTACACATTCCTCTCCTAAACTCTTCCCTCCTCTAACACAAGGGGGCGCCTACGGGCACCTGAACTCATCTGGGTGGGTACAACTGAGAAGTGGGGAGCATCTAAAACACCCAGCCCAGTACTCTGGCGTCTCTAGCTGCTGAAAACCCTCCAGAGCAGAATACAAGTCCTTCAAGGCCTTGAGGATGGGAGCCACATCTCACTCCCAGCCTCTGTGGGCACCATTCAGCCCCAACCCTTCCTTCCAGCTTCTCACCATCTGGGAAAGCCTAGGCGGTGTAGAAAGTGGAAGAAGCCCCTCCCCCACGGGAGTCAAGTTTAGGTTTCTCATTCACACAACTGAAAAATCAGTAAAAATTGTGACACGTTCAGGACTCATTTTTTCTAAGACATCTCAAATGAGGAGTTTTACACAACAAACGCGCACTTGTTTAGAAACACAGGGCTGAAGGCTTCTGCGACCTTATCTGTGCTCCCGTCCACCACAGACCTGAGCAATGCACCACAAGAATGCCTTACAATTCCATTTCATTTACAAAAGAAAATTCCCTAAAATAAAAAACGAAAAAACAAACAAACAAAAATAAAACCTCCAGGCATGGTGGCACAGGCCTTTAAATCCAGAACTTGGGAGGCAGAGGCAAGTGGCTCTCTGAGTTCAAGGCCAAACTGATTTACAGAGCTAGTTCCAGGACAGCCAAGGCTACACAGAGAAACCCTGTCTCAAAAAGCCACAAGAAGGAAGGAGGAGGAAGAAGGTGGAGAAAAAAAGAAAAGAAAAAGAAAGGAAGGAAAAGAAGAAAAGAAAACCACATCTTTTGGACACTATAGCATAAAGTCACGAAGTCACACTAGTTGTTGAAACAACACTGAACCTGACTGTCCATGCTTAGATTTCATCTGTGCACTCACGTCGTTTCTCACCTCTCCGTAATAAACCTAGTTCTGTCCCACATAGACTTGTCCTGAAATTATTTTTTTCTGAGGGGTAGTCAGCAGCCCAGTTTCACTCCAGTGGAAGTCGCTAAGTGGGGGACATGAGTGAAGAGATGGATGGATGCCCTTCCAACAATACTTAGCCCGCAGCCTGGTGTAAGATGCTCAGGCATTCTGTGTCGATAGGCAGTTCCGGGGGAAAGGAGAATGCTCACTAGTTCCACCCGTGAGTGAAGCATGTGGGAGAGAATAGACTGGACATCTGTGGCGGGCGTGTGCTAAGATGTGGGGTCGGCGGGCCAAGGGCAAAACGTCACCCTTCATTCTTGAATTCTCATCTCCTGGGAGCCTTTATCTCAAGCCTCTAACAGCTGTGTGCTCATGAGGGGGAGGGTGGGAAAGCCCCCATGACAACTGCTGGGTCAGAAAGGGAGGGAGGCAGCTGGGTGGCCGAGCATTGCCAAGCAGGGCACCAGCTTCCCCACTCTCCCCAGGGGTCTTTCTGCTCCAGCCTCTCCCATGACTTGGCAAACCGCCTCACTGGAGAACTGGTTCCCCAAATGGATGACTTCCAGCCAGGCTCTTCCACTAAGACCCCGATGGATTGCAGTCCAGCCAGCCCTGCCTCCATCCTTTGGAGGGGTCCCAGTCGTCAGGAGACTGAGAACGAAGCTATGATAAGGGCCTGTGCCTTGCCAGACATTGCATCAGGTGCCAAGACTCCCCTCCCCTCTCTCTGGGACCCAGAGCATGGAAGAGACAGCCTCAGCTGTTCCGTGCCTGGACGCACAGCCTTTCCCAGTAGAAGGAGAGAGCTCCACAGGCAGAGAGGAAGGACTGACCACAAGAAGCATTTCCCATAAGTGAGAAACTCTTGAGTCCACTTATGGAGGACAGAAGGCTGACCCCTCTTAGTAGCCCAATTGGACAGTGGGCAGTCCCTGAATCCTTAGAGAGTAGAGACAGGGGTGGGTCTTGGGACTCTCACAAGCCATTGGTCAATCAGGATGGAGAAAAGAAGTTACCTGTTCCTGATGAGCTGGGTTTGTCCATGCACTGACCTGTCCGGGCTAGACCCTATTTCACACGGAAGCATCTAGAGATGGCCTGGGGAGATCATGCCCCTCCCTATCCCACCCCAGTGTCATGACTTTAGTTCTGACAGAACAGTGTATGCTCAGAGGACGCTGGTGGTGACATAAGTGAAGGAGGAAGAGAAGGAATGAAAGTGAGGATGGGAGGGCACATCTGGCTAATCTCAGGTTCCCAGCATCTGGCATCCCATCCAGAATGCCAGCATTCTGAAACCACAACAACCTAGCATCCCAGGGCTCCAGCTGCCTTCTCTATAATGAACACATCTCCCCAGGCACAGGGCAAGCTTATAACCCCAGAACTTGGGAAGTGAAGGAGGTAAAATGACCAGGAGGTCAAGTGCACCCCCAACACACACAAATAAATCAATGTAAAAAAAAAGACAAACAGAATGAGTCCATCTGTTATTTCTTATATGTGTGTCCAACCACAGCCAAGACAGAAGAGCAGAACTAGTCAAAGGCAAGGGTGCCCATGGCCTTATAAGGACTATGGGCCTGAGTCATGGTGATCTAGAGAGCTAAGGGCTAGCCTGATAGAGCGATGAGGTAACCCTGGTAAAATTCAGCCCAAGACCCCCCTCCACCCTTCATGCTCATGCATGGACTTGGGAAGCACTCTTTCTATATCTCCACCCGACAGTCTCAGTGGCTTGAAGCACAAGGCCTGGAGAGCAGTCCCTTGCCCCACCCCACTAGGCCTAGCAACCTGCAGCTAGTTAATGCGGCATGGTGACTGGTGCCCAGGCTGCCTTCAGTCACACAGCAGACAGTCTGGGGAGCAGTCTGCTCCATTAGAAATGAACCCTGGATACCGGCCAGGCAAAGCAATGAAATGTTCCACCAGAGGGAGTCAACTGCCACCCATGGGCTCAAAACGCCGAGGCAGCTACAGAAGCACTGTTGACAATTCTCATGCCTTTCTATGGTGTTAGTATTTTGACAATCGCATGCTTGCCTCACTTGGAAAAACTTTTGAACTTCAAAAAAGGCATGCAGGATCATCCTATGGGCAGTATAAGAAAGGCAGGGATCGGGCTGGGGCTGTAGCTCAGTTGGTAGAGGACTTGTCTAACATGCATGAGGCCCCGGGTTCCGGCCATAGCACCCCATACAACTGGGCATTGCGGCACACACATGTGATCCTTGAGCCCTCAGAAGGTGGAGGCAGGAGGATAGAAAGTTCAAAATTATCTTAGGCTACATAATGAATTTGGCCTTCGATATATGAGACTTCATAAACAAAACAAAAATAAAAAACACAATTAAATAAACAAGATGGATGCCTAGTGCAGGAATACCATCTGTCGTTCTTGCTACCCAGGAGGCAGAGGCAGAAGGATCACTTGTCTGTGTGCAGAGCATCAGTCGGAGAGATAACAGGGGTTCTGGGGATGGATGCTGGAGGTGGTGGGGCTGCACTTAATGCTGGGAAACTGGGCATTTAAAGTGGTGGTTGCTTGTTTTTTAAAAAGATTTATCTATTTTATTTTGTGTATGTGTATGAGTGTTTTGTTCACATGCATGTATGTGTATCGGGTGCATGCCTAATACCTGCAGAGGTCAGGAGAGAGTGTCATATTCCCTGGAATTGGAGCTACAGAGGGTTGTGAGTTGCTGAGTGGGTAAGAATTGAATTCAGGTCCTCTACAGGAGCAGACAGTGCTTAATGACTGAGCCATCTCTTCTGCCCCTAGAAGTGGTGAGTTTTATGTTATGCTATGTATTATTATTATTATAATACTAAGTCAATATGTGGGTAAAGGGGTAAGAAGGACAAAGGAATCTGGGAGGGTGCCCAGTTTTTCCTTGGATGGTGATCATGGCTTCTAATGCCCCACTACAGTAAGCACAGCTCCTGGTTCTGGCAGGGCTCAATAACCATCTGTGGAATCAATGAATGAACTTCCAAGGTGTGTGGAATATCAGTTCCTGCTTTTGGTACTTGTCTTTTCTCCCTGTGTGAACAGAGTGTTGGGCACCTGTAAGATGCTTGATTTGGGACTGGGGATGTAGCCCAGTTGGCAGAGGGTCTAGTGTATGTAAAGCCCCGGGTTCTACCCCTGGCATCTCCTACAGCCGGGTGTGGTAGGACACAGCTGCCATTTTCAGAACTTGGGAGGTGAGGCAGGAGGATTAGAAATGGAAAGTCACCCTCCTCTGCATAGCAAACTGAATGCCAGCCTGGGCTACATGGGATGCTATTTAAAAAAGAAGGCTTGATGCTGGTATTGGCATAAAGCTCAATGAAAGATGTTCACATTAGGTCACTGAAACAAAGAGACCTGAGGGTCTCCCGGTGGTCACAGTTGCAGTTCGTTTGTTTTTGTTTGGTTGGTTGATTTTTATTTTATTTTTTATTTTTTTTAAGAGTCATGGTGAATGTCACCTGTCACCCCAGAACCCAAGAGACTGAGGCAGGAGGATTTCTATGAATTTAAGGCCAGCTGGGGCTACATGGTGAGATCCTATCTTAAAGCAAATATCATGAGCTAAGACAGAGAAGGGAGGGGAGAGAAGTGATGCTGTGGTTGCTTTGGGCTTCTTGCTTTCGCGTGCTATTTTCTGGGTGCAGAGCCAGTCCACTAAAGGTGAGCTGGAAGGCAGAGCCCATTCACTCTTCCAGCTACAGATAATTCCCTCTGTTTAGCAAAGAAAAATTTCCCATCCTTTAGCATCCTTCTATAGGACACCATGCCACGATAGCATACCAAATTCCAACTGTCCTCTTGCACCTGCATGCAAGCTTTCCATGCAAGAACATACACCCTGCAGGCCCAGTGTCAAACTCTTAAGACCATAGGCCCCAGGGTCACATGAACCTCAAGGTTAAGAATGGTCAAAGCCTAGAAGTTTGCAAAAGCTGGGACAGAACACCAGTGGACAAGAGGCTCACTTTATCCCTCTCCTTATCCCTATCCACCTCCGGCCCTCACTTGGTATGTGTTTCCCTGAAGGAGAGAGGGGGTGGAGAGAGACAACGCCTCAGAACGGCAGGGAAGACGGTTGCCAAGCCAGGCTGCATACAACTGGCAAAGATCTCGACACGGCTAATTTTACGTCGCTACTCACATGCCTTTATATGCTTTTATGAATAACAGCCAACATTTTTTAAAAGTCTTGAGGCTTTCCCACAAATGGATTTTTGGGTTTGGAGAAATTTGGGGGCAAAGCCACTGGGGTGTGTCTTGATCATGAACACAATCTGCTTTGGATATTATAGCAGGGAACTTTGGTGTGCAGCTGCTAGAGAAAGCATGGGAGGGTAAATTGGAGGCACACATGTATTAGTCAGGGTTCTCTAGAGGAACAGAACACACGCACGCGCACACACACATGTGCATCCATAATGCCGCACATATATGTCCCACATATGGGATTTATATGAAAGTGGCTTACAGGCTATGGTCCAGCTAGTGCAGTAATGGCTGCCTACCAACTGAAAGTCCAAGAATCCTGTAGTTGTTCAGTCCGTGAGGCTGGGTGTCTCAGCTGGTCTTCAGTACACACTGAAATCCCAAAGAAGCAGGCTCTAATGCCAGTGAAGGAATACGCTTGTCAGTGAGAATAGGCGGGCAAAGAGCAAGAGCTTCCTTTTTCCGTGCCCTTTATATAGGCTGCCACCGGAAGGTGTGGCCCGGGTTAAAGATGGCTCTTCCTACCTCAAAATATCCAGGTTAAAAGCAGGTCTTCCCACTTCAAATGATTTAATTACAGTAAGTCCCTCACAGGTGTATGCTTGGGTTTTAGTTAATTCCAGATGCCGTCAAGTGAATAACCAGGAATAGCCATCACAACACTCGATGCCATTTCTTCACCTAGTCTGCAAAGAACAAGACATCCTGGGGTGTTCCGTGTGTGTGAAGTTCCAGAGACCCCACCCACACAGGTACAGCATTCATCCAGTCCCGTGTGCCACTCCCCACGGCCCTGCCTCGCTGGAAGTGAAGTGAAGACCACATGGCTGGCTCTGGTCTGTGGGATGTGGGCGAAAGTGATGTAGGCCACTTCAAGGCCTGGTCCTTAAAACGATTCCACACATTCCCCAGAGGCTGTGCTGAATGGCTGGCCATATGAGTGGATGGGCTTAGTTCAAGATGGAAGCAGCTGGATTCACACTGCTGTGGGAAAAGCCAAATGTGCTTTTGCTGTGTCAAGGTATTCAGATTTGGGGTCTGACTGTTTCAGCAACAGACCTTGTCCTTTCCTGGATAGTACAAAGGACTGTCCCACAATACTGATGTGGGTGTCCTTTTGGAAGGACTGTTTGGCCAAAACAACATAATTTACATTATTATTATTATTATTATTATTACTATTGAAAGTGAGGACAGAACCAAGGGCCTTTAGTACCACTAAACTACCCCCAGCCCATCATCATCATCATCATTATTGTTGTTGTTATTATTGTGAGCCAGGGTCTCATGAAAGTATTGCAGTCTGGCTTAAAACTAGAAATATTGCCAAGGATGACCTTGAACTTCTGATCCTCTTGCCTCCACCTCTTAAGTGCTAGGATTCCAGCTGTGAGGCACCATACCCAATTTTACTAGTTTGTTGTGTTGGATATTTGTCTTCATTACTTTCTGTTGATGTGAAGAGAAACCATGACTATGGCAACTCTTATAAAGGAAAACATTCCATTGGGGTTGCTTTCAGTTCAGAGATTTAGTCCATTATCATTATGGCAGGAAGCTTGGTGGCGTGCAGGCAGACATGGTGCTGGAGAGGGAGCCGAGAGTTCTACATCTGGATCTGAAGGCAACAGGAAGTGATGGCAACACACTAGTCAGGCTTGAGCTTCTGAGATCTCAAAGTCCTAGTGACACACCTCCTCCAACAAAGCCACACCTCCTCCAAAAAGGCCACACCTCCTAATAGTGCCAGTGCCTAAGAGCCTATGGGGCCATTTTCATTCAAACTATCACAGTATCTCAAGTACTTTTTTGTTATTGTAAAGAGATACTGTGACCAAGGTAACTTATAAAAGAAAGTATTTAATTTAGGAGCTTGCTTATAATTTCAGAGGGTGAGTCCATAAACATCAGGGCAGGAAGCAAGGCAGAGGCAAGCAGGTATGGTGTGGAGCAATAGCTGAGAGCTCACATTTTATCTGGAAGTTGGAGGAGGGAGAGTCTAATGGGGAATGGCATGCTTCTTCCAACAAGGCCACACCTCCTAATCCTTCCCAAACAATTCCACCAACTGCAGGCAAGGCATCCAAATATATGAACCTATGGGGCCCATTTTCATTGAAACCACCACACTGAGTATTAAATTCAGGGCTTCATGCAAGCTAGGTAAGCACTCCACCAGCTGAGCTATTTCCCCAGCCCCTATTATTTCTTGAGACAGTGTCTCACTTGAATGCCACAGTTCAGAATATACATATTCTTTGCTGTAGCTTAAATGTCAGTGCCCCTCCAAAATTCTTAAAGTTGAATTCCTGGTGTGCTAGTGTTAGAGATGACACCTTCAGAGTGGCTAGGTCAAGAAGGCAGCGTCCTTGTGCATAAAATTAGTGTCCTTGTAAAAGAGGTGTGAAGGAACTTAGTCACCCCTTCTGCCATGTGAGGACATGGCATGAAGGTTTCGTCTTGGACGTAGAGAATGAGCCCTTTATTAGTTGCCAGATACGCTGGCACTTTGATTTTAAATTTTCCAACCTCTACAACCAAGTTTGACAACTTGCTGTTACTTTTAATTCCCTCAAGCAATGACACCATATTAGCTGCCCCAACAGACTAACATACTCGCTGGCCCAGAAATTCCTAGTCTAGGAATGAAATTACAGCCACACTCATACGGGTGACGCTAGGATACACGTGACAGGAAACAGGTTGTAACTGTGAAAGGGTCACTGATACCTTAATGCTTATCAATACCCTCTCTAATGCCCTGCTCGTTTATTGCTCCTGGAGCTTTTCACGGTGTCCTTCATTAGCAACCTTTCAACTAGAAATGCATCTGTGCAGTGACTGTATCAGAGGTGTGCATGCTCAGGAGCCTCATGGAGGGAGAGGGGCAAGGGCTGGCCTTCCGTGAGGACACAGTGCTTCTTTTCCTGTTCTTCACCTTCATAGAGACAGCCCTGTTACAGGATTTTGAGGTAACTGCTCTGATGGTCAACTTTGATTGGGATATGAAATCACTGTGCCTGTCAAGGATTTTCCAGATTAGGCTTCATTGAGATCGAAAGTCCTACCCTAGATGCTGGCAGCACCATTCCGTGGGAATCCTGACTGAATTAAAGAGAGGAACAGTGACCCGGGCATGGTGGCACATGGCTTTAATCCTAGCACTCAGGAGGAGGCAGAGGCTGAAGGATCTCTGTAAATTTGAGGCCAGCCTGGTCTACATCATGAGTTCCATGACAGCCAGAGCTATATAGTGAGACCTTGTCTAAAAAAACAAAGGGGAAAGTGAGCTAAGCACAAAGATTCTTCACTTTCTGCTTCTTGGCTGTAGATGCCATAAGACTGCTTTGGTCAGAGACAAGAAACCAATAACAGGGTTGTCCTGGAAATCAGCAAAGTGTGTATGAGGCTCTCAATATAGAGGAACCTGTGTCCAGTTGATTGTTATTGCTAGTCTAGACAGACGTCAGCCGGAGCCTGTCTGTCCTATGGCACCATTAGTCTGCATTCCTTGGTGTATTTCTCCCAGCTGGGCAGCAGTTTACTGCAGGAGAGGGACACTAGCTGACTCACTCTGGCTGTTCCTAATCAGTCCAAACAATCTTTACATAACTGTAGCAGTTATGATTTCTGGTCAAGGGTTCAATGTTATTATTTTTGTCATTTTGGTCCAGATGCCGCTGGACATACACGTGGCTCTTGTTTAAAACAGACTCTTGTTTAAGACAGTTTAAAACTTCTCAGCTAAAAGGGCAAGTTAATTTCAACTCCTCATTGAGGCTGACTGGCTAGAACAGGTTTCCTGTTGTGCTGAATTTGAACAGGTATATCCCACTGGGAGGAGGGAACTGCAATTGATTGGTGATGTCTGCACAGGTGGAGGAAAACAGGCATCTTGTGAATGTGTAGAGCCTGCTCTGGAGCATTGGGTTTCAATCCTGAAAGCATGCACGAATCACCTAGGGAGCTTAACAAACTCCTGATGGCCAAGTCCCATCTCCTGAAATTATGACTATATTGGTCTGGGCACAGCCTGGGCACGGTGACTGCCAAAAGATCCTTAGTTGATTCTAACCTGGGGTTAGTAAAGACCAAGAGCTGCTTGCTATGTGAGAACGTCGAACCTCACTAGCCCAGGACAACTGGGAGGTGGCAGAAGCTGCCAGCCGCTACCTGCCACACACCAGCCCAGCAGCAAGACCACACTGACAGGAAGTGCTAATCTGTCCCTCCTTCCAGTTCTTCCTTCTTTTGACTGAGAGTCTGACCATTAAGTCCAGATCCGAGCTCCCAGAAATCTTCCTGCCTCAGCCTCCCCAGTGCTGGGATTATAAGCAAGCTCCATGGTGTCTGCCTTAGGTCTGGGTCTCTGGCTGACCAAACACAGAACTTAGAAATAATAGGCCTGTGTTCCCTGTGTTAACTAGGACTGAGTCCTAAGAGTATAGGTGTAGGACTCCAGCAAAACCAGCCCTCCAGCTGGACACAAGCAGTGTTCCCAGAGCCCTTGCTTAGCAGACACAAAAACCTGGGTTTGATGCCTAGTGACATCTTCTGCAGCTAAGTCTCCCTCTGTTTCCCTTTTATAAGGACCCTTGTGGTTCTATGTGGGGTCGCCCAGCTAATCCAGGGCACTTTGCCATCCCCAAATCCTTAAATGACATCTACAAAATCCCTTCTACCATGTAAGGTAACGCATCCACAGAGGTTCGAACATGGACAAAACTGTGTGGTGCTGAGGATTCATAACTGCCTTCCACAAGCCTCTGCCTCTTTAAGCAGAGGTACTGTGGTGATATGCTTAGCACGGTGTCAGTTAGGAGGCCCAGGGGTGTTTAATCCTAGCTGAGTATGACAATCCTTTAGATGGCAAAGCCTAACACTGCCAGTGTCCTGAAGATCCACAGTGAGGAAGGGGGTGGCATTAGCCTGCGGGGCTACCAGAGTAGGCTCACTGTAAAAGCTCCAAATCCAAAGGGCAGCTATGCCCATTATCCCACACCTATTTAGCACCAAACCTCAGGGCCCAGGAGTCTGTTCAATGAATACTTGTTGAGGTGGATGAACTGAACCATTCCTGGGCCCCCCTCAAGAGCGTCTCTGGTTTAAATGAGAGGGGTCAGAGCCTAGAGAATGAAGAAGAAAGAGATCCTGTGGGCGGACAGAGGCTAAGACCTCTGAGTTAACCTCACACCCAGCATGGACTGCCTGGGGATGGGGGCAGGGCTGGTATCCTTTCTCCTCCCCGAAGTCCAATAGGGGACCCGATCTAGCCATCAAGGGGCCATTGTTACTGGAACAGAGGAGGCTCTGTGCCCACTTAACGCTCCCCTCCAAGCGTAGCTGCTCCCGGCTGAGCTGGCTGCTAGCTTAGGGAATGAGGCTAGGGAGGGGCTCAGGGGACCCCACTCAGGACAATCAGTTTTGGGCTGAGAGTTCCACAACCCTGTTTCGGAAGCGGACAGGCTTCAGTGCCAGGGAAATTTTCCAGAGAACACTGGAAAGCCCGGGGATGGCCAGTGAACCCCAGCAGACCCCAGTGGAGACAGAGGGAGCACCTCCCCACTGGGTAGTCACGCCTGACCTACCATCTCCCCCTAGAAAAACAGAAATGTGAAGTCACTGAGTAAATAGCGCCTTTCACAGCCTCTGGAAGGACTTTCAGAAGGCTGGGGTGGGGGCTTTATGTTCTGTGGGTTGGGGATTCGAGAGCCTGGTCACTCAGCCAGGGCTGGGCACAAGTGTCCTTTGCTTGAAGATTTCAGCATTCTGCACTCCTAGATTTTAGGTAGATTGTGTTCAAGATGTTCAATGATAACAGGTCAGGCTGCCACCAGGGGCCACCTGGACAATCTGAGAACATCTTTCCCTCTTGTGTTAACCAATGTCCATTCTTAGCTGCTCCGTAAAGCAAACCCAAGGGAGACTGCTGGCTAGAAGCAGTCCAGGAGAGAGCTGGATGCGGTGGCATACAACTGCAAGCCCAAGATGGGAGACCAGCCTAGGTTAGATACGTAGAGTAAGTTCCAAGCCACCCTGAGCTAAATAACGAAACTGTCTCAAAGAGGCTGCCAGGCTGTGGTCACAGTGTCACCCCAGTGCCACACTCTGTGGTGTGCAAATCTCTGGGCCAGGCCAGGGTCACCAGCAGAACTCTGGAGGTGGAATCTGGCAGGCTGCTCCCGTAGGTCGGAGGCAGGTCCGAAATACACTAATGATCAAGATACTATTTCCTGCTCTCTCCTGCTAGGGTCATTTTTCAAGCTGAAGGATGTGCAACCTATTTAACAAGTTAGAATAGCCTGTGTCCTCCTTTTTCTCCTTCCTCCACAGAACAATATTGTATAAAACGGAAGACACCAGAGTGCCTCGTGTGTTGTAAGGATGCACACAGGGTCCCTAAGACATCTGTCTCAGTTATGTGTGTCTGTGCTGAAGGTTCAGTTAAAAAACCTCAAAAGT
>LOJH01015351.1:1516-22817 GCA_001685095.1 Ellobius talpinus | reverse complement strand
TCCTTAAGTGTCTTTCAGCCATTTGAGATTCCTCTGTTGAGAGTTCTCTGTTTACGTCTATTTATTGGATCTTTTGTTCTTTTGATGACTGATTTCTTGAGTTCTTTGTGTATTTTGGAGATCAGTCCTCTCTCCAATGTGAGATTGGTGGAGAGCTTTTCTCATTCTATAGGCTGCCGTTTTGTCTTGTTGACTATTTGACCTAGTTTTTAACATGCACAGTTGGTATAACAATGCGGAAGTAACATCTTTCTTCTCGTTAGTTCTATGTATATTTTTGTTTGAATTTCCAAATCAGGATTATTAATTTATTTAAGAATTAGGAGCCATTTTCATAGGCAGCTCTCACTAAAAACCAGCATCAATTCCTGAGGTGTCTGCCTTTTTTACTTTTGATTCTGGTAGAAAAGGAATTTTCCAGATTTTTGTAGGCATTGAGATGACATGATCTTTAAGACTGATAACTATAGTATAAGATTTCTGGGTGTGAAGTCTCACTGAACCAAGCACTTTGAGAAGTTGCTTAATTTCAAGAAATTGCTTGATTTCATTGATCCCCTGTGTCCTTATCTTTAAAACAGGGATCCTAGCTAGACTTAGTGGGCACATACCTTTAACCTCAGGACTTGAGACACAGAGGCAGGTAGATATCTGTGAGTTCAAGGCTATCGTGGTCTACATAGTGAGTTCTAGGACAGCCAGGCTATGTAGAGAGACACTGTCTCAAGCAAGCAAGCAAACAAACAAACTGACCTCGGGGATTGGGATACTGTGCTCAATGGCTGAATTTCATTTATTTATTTACTTACTTATTTTTCTTTTATGATTCAATATTGCTATGAATCACAGGCTATATTTCACATCCTCCTGCCTCTTCCTTTTGAATATTAGGTTGAGATAACATGCTTAGCTTTGACTTCTACTACTAATTAAGCAGTTTCTAGAAGAGACAATGGAAATGAAAGGTAATAAAAAACATTTTTCTTTACCTTGTAAATAATACAATAAACTTCTGGACTCCAATTTTGCAAAGAAAATGTATAGGGTGCCTTTTTCAAGACTATATTTTCCCTCTTAGTCAGACATTAAACACACTGTGAGAGCATATTCAGATAGACTTGGCAAACACAGGTCCTACCCATACCCCTAACTAGGACTGTGGCAAACATTACACATTAAAAGTGGAACTTTTATCCACTGAGTTTATACTTCCTTCCAAAGTTTTCTCCACACAATACTCTGGACATTGTTATTAATTTGATGGGTATTTATGATATAAGTAACTAAAATTCTTTTGGATGAGTCATTTCTAATGAATTAATTAGATTTGTGGAAGAGGAACCAGATCAATTATTGGGGTGACTGTTGATGTTCATTATAGAAAAATATAATATTGTTCAGACTCCTTTTTATTATGTATATATGCATTTTAGTGATGATGGTAACATTTAAAAATAAACCTAGTTTAGAAAATGTTTATTTTCTTTTTATTTAGTTTTATCTTTATTTTTATTTTTTAAAAATGAAAATATAATTATGTAATTTCTTCCCACTTTCTTTCCTTTCTCCAACTCTTCCCTTGTCTCCCACTCACTTTTTTCCCTCTCAAATTCCTGGCCTCTTTTTATTATTATTGCTACATGTATTTTTGATACATAAATATATAAATACAACCTTCTGGCTTCTTTTAGTTTGTATGTATGTATATGATTTCAGAGCTGACTACTTGGTATTAGATAATACTTTGGAGGCTCTCTCCTGGGGAAGACTATTTCTACTGCTCTCAGCTTCCTTCAGTTGCCTTTAGTTCTGTGTCTATGGGTGGGGTCAATGAGATTTCCTTCTTCCGTGTCAGCAAGTCTATATTGTCCTTGTTCAGATCTTGTTTAGACAACCATGTTATTGAGCTTTCACAGGAAAAGCTTCCCTGTCACTTCTAGAAGACAGCATCTCATAGAAAATTTCCTGTTCTTGGACTCTTACTATCTCTCTATCTCCCTTTTGGTGATGTTTCCTGAGCCTTAGGTGCAGGAATTATATTGTAGATGTATTTGTTTGTGGTGGGCATTCCATGATCAGTTACTTTCTGTTGTAGTTTCCTGTAATGATCTCAGTCTACAACAAAAAGAAAAAAAAACCCTATTTTTTACCCTTATCCCATGACATATCTTCAGAAGTGATTTTTTCCCCTGAAAATGAAGAATGTTTCTGTTTTCAAGCAAACTCCTACAGAAGTTACAGTCAGAAATGATGATGGATAATCCTCTCTCATATCTTTGAATAAACAGAAGGAGCTACATAAAAGAGAGGGTAAGAGTTGACTAGCAACACCCACGATCTACTACTGTTTGTGCCACGGTGGAAGATGCTGTTAAGACAGATGACACTAACAGCTATGGTTTTTAAAAAGAGATTTGCTACAATATGAAAAAAATCATTTGGGACGTGTCTTCTGCAGCAGTTGACTGGGTGAATTTTCCCTGGAACGATAGCCTAGTTACCATTGTTTAGTGCCTCTAACAGCTGGGCGCCTTTTATTGTGCCTTGGAAGAAAGATACAAATAACAAGTGTGAAGAGTGGCTTCTCTCTGCTGATTGGTTTATAGATACTAAACTCTGCATCTGGCAGCATCTTGTAATCAGAGCATTGTTGCTTTCATCGCAGGTCCCTTTTCTTCAAGAAAGTATAGTCATGTTTATTATGCACCACTTTAGAAGACAAGAAAAATCTGTGCACTAGAGAAGTTCTAGCTCCCACCACTCAATACAAATAGGGAGATAGGTCAAACCGGAAACGGGCAGATGCAGAGGGTTAAACTGCCAAGAGAAGATTCAGGAAGTTGGGAAGAGTAGGAAGAGATGCTCCATTAATTACTGGCAGAAAGATACAGTGTTGTAGTTTAGCGGCGGTAAGAATGAACCATAATGTACAACAAATCCACATGGAAGTTTATTGATGGGGTTGTAAAGAGGGGTTCATTAACAGGCTGCCTCGGAAAAAGGAAGTGGTGAAGAAAGCGAGGGATGGGCGGAGCCTTCTTTTAAAGGGGCTTTGGCACATGCGTACAGAGTTATGCAGCCATGCAGTGCATGAGTATAGATTACGTAATGACATACAGCAGTAGACCTCTGGGCTGACTAAGTATTTGCCTGAATACTGATAACGCATGCATGGCCATAAGACCCTGGGACTGGCTAGATATTTGCCTGGGTACTGACAGCGCATGTGTGGCCATAGAACCTTGGGGCTAGCTAGGTGCTGCCAGAATTGCTAACATACAGAATTAAGTTAGTAATGAGATATCATTTTATCATTTTACATGTGTTAGGTAAGCAAGATTAAGAAGCTAGCATGGAACTGGGTTTGTGGAGACCCTCATCTGTTGACGGAGGTTTCTGTCCCTCCCGGCCTTCATTCAGTCCCAAGAAATACACAGAGGCCTACATTAATTTTAAACTGATTGGTCTATTAGCTAAGGCTTCTTATTAACTCGTATAACTTATATTAGCCCATAATTATTGTCTGTGTTAGCCACGTGGCTTGGTACCTTTTTTGGTGAGGCAGTCACGTCTTGCTTCCTCTGTGGCTGGATCATGACTGCAGACTGAATCTTTTCTCTTTTCAGAATTCTCACCCTGCCTCTACTTCCTGTCTGATCACCTGCCTATACTTCCTGCCTGGCTACTGGACAATCAACATTTTATAAAACAAGGATGAAAGACTATTGTCCCACAGCACTCATCTACTGCTAATGGGGTAGAAACTGGTGTGGACATTCTAGCGGCAGTAGAAAATTAGATCTGTATCTTCTCTGATATAGCTGGCCAAATCCATTGCCAGACATATATTTCACAAAGGATCAAAAAAAACCCCATATGCCTTCTGCATGAGCCAAACGAGGTATCCTAGCTTGCTTGGGACAGTGATAGTAAACAACTCTGGTCTTGGTGTAGTTGTTAATGTCACCCATTTTGAGAGTACTCACCCTCTGAGAGTATTCGTTACTTGTGTTTGCTACTTCTCTCATTACGGTAACCAAACTAGCGGACAAGAAGCAACTTAAGAAGGTATTCTGGATAACAGTTGGGGGAGTGGGAATGTGGTGCAGCCCATCATGGTGGGGAAGGCATGGTGGCAGGCATGAAGGTGATGGTCACACTGAATTCATAGTGGTCAGGCAAGAAGTGGTAATGGGCTAGTGTTACCTTCAGTGGTCCATTCCTTCTAGTAGGTTCTGCAATCTTCTAAAGCGGTGACACTAGATGGGAACCACATGAGCCCTTGAAATCTATTCTACATTTCAACCACAGCGTTCCTTTCACGGTCTCCATAGGCTGGTGGCTGACTGGTGTTGCAAAGTACATTTTAGTGCAGTCTCAAAAGTCCTCATAGGCTTTAACAATCCCACCATTGTCCAAAAGTCCAGAGTCTCAGGGATAGAGAGGTTGTTCAGCTGTGAAGAGCACTTGATGTTTTTTCAGAGAATGAAAGTTTGGTTCCTTGTACACATTTCAAACAGCTCATAACTGCCTATAACTCCAGTTCCAAGGAATGTGATACTCTCCTCTGGGTTCCACAGGCACCTGCACATGAATGTGTATATGTGCACACAGAGACATGCAAACATTGTGTGTGTGTGTATTAAAAGAATAAAAGTCTAAGGGGACTCCTGTGAGTTCCTTTAAAAATATTAAAAGTTATATACTTCTAATATATAACGGCACAGAGTAAATACTTCCACTAAAAAAAGATAACGGGAACAGAGCAAATAAAAGTTAGAACAAGGCAACCCACTAGGTCAAACCACATATTCTATAGCTACACATTCAGCATTTGGGACTCATGATGACACTCACCCAGGCTCCAATGACTCTGGTTAGCTCTGTTCCTTCAGCTCTTCTACCTACAGCCCACAAGGCTTGTCTTTGGGCCAGTTTCACCCTACTCCTGCTGCTTACACTGGAATAGGGTCTACTGTCCCAGCATCACCACCATTCTGGAACCTCCGCTGTAACTTAGACTTCACCTTCACATCTTCTCAGGGCCTGGCTTCAGGGGTCTTCTGGAACCTTGACATGAGACTTCGCTGCTCCCTCACTGTTGCATCTCACATGCCTGGAAAACCAGGACTGTGTGGATGCAGTTGCAAATTCTACTACCAGCTTGAGATGTCGTCACCTCCAATCCATCACCCTTGGATCAAAGCTGCAGTGGCCTCTCTGGGTGGATGAATATGAGAAAATATTTTCAGTGGACAGTTTAATTTGATTGGGGAACTCCTTTGATAACATTCTCAGTTCAGGCCTCTCCTTTCAAATATATGAGCATTTACCTAAATTGGACCCATAAGTAGGTGGGGCCTTCTTTCCTGTTGTCTCAGAGCAGAACAGCAGGCTTCTTTTCAATGGGCTCATTCTTTTAGCAGCTTTTGTTCCCTTCTTATGCGCAACAGTCACTCACCCTTCTCAACAAGTCAACACTCTGTTGCATTTGTTATCTTCTCCCACTGCAGAACTTGATTTTGAGCAGTGAGCGGTAATCATGACACGGCCCTGTCTTGAGATTTCCCCTGCAGAATGAATTACTATATTACTCTTTAATTCAGCCCCAAGTGTCCAGAATATTAAAGCAGAATGAAGCCAGGTTCTGTGTTGTTGTTGTTGTTTTCTAATTTTATTTTCAAAAATTTTAGTGTGTGTGTGTGTGTGTGTACACACACACACACATGCGCACGTGCACTTGTGCATGTATTTAAGTGTATGTGGGGACAGAGGACAGCTTTATGGAGTTGATTCTTCCACCATTCCATGAGTTCCAGGGATCAAACTCACACCACTAGACTCTTAGCAGGCTCTTTACCTGCTGAGTCATCTTGATAACCCCAGAGCCAGATTCTTTGACAGAACTATAATACAAATGGCTTTCTAGCCCAGTCCCCAGTAGAGTCCTTGATCTGCTTCTGTATCACATGAGCTGGGCCTTTGCTGTCTGCATTTCTGTCAGCATCCTTGTCTTCCAGACTCCCACTAGGATGGCCCATTAAGCTCTGCTTGCAGCGTTCTAGGGCTCCTCCAGCCTACAATTCCAAACTCTTCCACATTCCTTCTGAAAACTCACTCTAAAGGCCTACAAGCCACACCATCAGGCATATCCACAGCAAAGCTCTTCATATCAGTTTTCTGTGTCGTTCACTGTGTGAGTGCGGTGACTAAATCCCTGCCAAGAAGAGACTTAGGGGTGGGAGGCTTTGTTTCAGCTTATAGTTTAAGAAGAATGCAGTCCATCCTGCTAGGGAAGGCATCACAGTAGACGTAAGAGGTTGCTGGTCATGCCAAGTTCCTAGGAAGCAGAGAGCAGACAGGAAGTGGAGCTAGACTCACCTCCCATTACCCAAGGCCTCCAGTGAGATTCCAACCCTTGCAGTTTCCACAGCCTTCCAAACAGCGCCACCAGCTGGACACTAAGTGCTCAAGCACACGGTCTCTGGGGTACATTTTACACTCAAACCATAGCGGTGGTCTTAGCACCTTTGGGATGTGGGAAGTGGAAAGGCAAAACGTGTTAGGTTCCTCCTGTTTAACACAGAGAAGCAACAGACTGGATGTGCTTGTAGCAAAAACACTTGCATCTTAAAATCAACCCAGGACAGGAAAAGAAACAGATTGGGTTTATAAAAGTTACATTTGCAAGGAGTTTTTCAGGCCAGAGCAAAAACTATGCATTCCCCCAAAACCACAGAGGAGCAAAGGGATGTGTTCAGAAGGGTTACTTTGTGGCAGCAGGGGAAACGAGCACCTTACAGGAGACAGAATGGGAGGGGTCTTGGCTGGACCAAAGAAGCTAATGAACACTGAGGAATATGTCTTCGGTCTTGGGACCTGGATTTAAAAAGTGAGACTTCTTTCAGATTACATGGAACTGAAGATTTCTTTTTAAGTATTCAAAAAAGAAACATTCAAATGAGGGCTTTCTTGGGAAAGTGGTATTTATTTATCCCTCTCCCATCTCTTTGAGGTTCCATAAAGCACTTGAGGCTGCTTAAATAAGCATCTGAAATTGGACAGAATGAATGCTGAAATATTTAGACAAAGAAGCAGAGCCGTGTGTATGTAGAACTATGGCATCTCAGGCAAAGGCAGTGTGATATGCAGCTAACATCTAAAACCCACACCAGATGGGCCTGTAGACACGCCAGGGATGGTTTTGGATTTAGCACTGAACTGGCCAGCAGACAATATAGAAAAGGAGATGCCCTCACACACAGGATCTGTATTGTTGAGAGGAAGGACCATACACCAACATGCAAATGGTAAAAGCAGTGCAAGTTTCCCATTGGGCAGCCAGAGAGGTTTGTCTCTGAGCTCCTTAAGGAGGGCAGCATGGGATGGAACACTGACCCAGAGAACTCATTTCTCCTGGAGGATTCATTCCAAAGCCATGTCGAAAAGCAGAATGTTAACTTGCTCTAATGGAGTTTAGGTTCCTTGGTTTCCACAGAACAGCCAGATTTCAGCTTCAGATCACCCCCAGGATATGCTCCCTGGTGTCCATAGCTCAGCAGCCTTCAGAAACATGGGCTCTGCCACTGGGTTATAGGATAAGGGCCAGAGATTCCTGGTTATTAGAGCTCTAGCTAATAAGAGAATGAAGAGAGGGGTTCTTTTTCCACATTCCAGGAGAGCCACTGTCTCTGGGCTCCCAAAGAGTGGATGAGAGATAAAGAGACTTTCCCCATATCTTTTTGAAATAGTTTCAGCCGCCATTAAACTTTTATCGACTATAAGCCAAGCATAGCGATTGTTGCAGCATCTATAGAAAGCAAATCTGCAGTGTGGGGAGAGAGGGGCCACTGCTTAGTGGTGAATATGTGCCAAAGGGGTCTACCTGAGAAATGAGCTTCAAATGCACACTTGGAGTGTATTAGGGAAAGAGAAAGACAGAGACAGAGACACACACACAGACAGACAGAGAGAGACAGATGCAGAAAGACAGAGATAGAGACACACAGAAAGAGAGACATACAAGAGAGACAGAAGGGGGGATAGAGAGAGAATCTGTGGTGTTCTGGTTTCCTCTGGGTTTGGGGCCAATACAGTTCCTCAAGCTATTTTGAAGCCTGGTATAAATAACCCCTGAGCACATCCAATTATACTTGATTTCGCATTCACTAAGCAACTCCTGCTTATTAATTCAATTTCCAAGAGCCCAAAAAAGGGAAGTGTGGTAGATGTATGCCAAGGCAGCTGTAATTGTTCCCTTCCTGTAGCTGGGCCTCATGTAGTGTGACTTTGTGTTTCATCCCTTTAGTGTGTACAGCCCAGTTCCACATATCTCCCTGGGCTGGGCTGGAGTTATGTCATGGTCAGTGGAACCTGCTGGAAGGGCCAGTATGCCAGTGTTGAGCCTAGGTCTGAAGAGGCCCTGCATGTGCCCCTCCCATTCACTGATTCGTGTACAACCCCCATGGGATGAACATGGGACAGCCTGCGTAATGAGAGAGAAGGCCTGTTTGCTGTGTTTGCTGGCAGGGTGACAGAAATGAAACCATGTGACTGTTCAAAACGCTCCCACATTTCCAGTTTATCTGCAAGGAGAAGGGCCTAGAAGAGCCTTAATCATAATATTCCAACATGAAGAAATGAAAACCGTTGGAGGAGAGGAAAATGCTAATAACTCCAACTCGATCATTCCGAAACCTGTGGTAGTTAGTTTGTACCGTCAACTTGATAAGCCAAGGGTCGCCTGGGAAGAGGGTCACAACTGAGGAACCGTGGGAAGCAGGTTGGCTTGTGGGCATGTCTGGAGTGGATTTTTCTTGTTTGTTAATTGATACAGAAAGATGTGGGTGACACCATTTCCTAGACAGGGTACCCCTGAGTGCTTAACAGTGAAGAAAGCTGGATGAGAGCAAGTAAGCAGGCAGGTAGTCTGTGTGTCACTGTTTCTCTCTGCTCTCGACTATGACTATGTGGTGACTAGCGTCTTAAGTTCCTGCCTCAACTTCCCTCACTGATGGGTGGTGATCTGTGAATGCAAGCCGAATAAACCCTTTCCTCCCTTGGTCAGGATGCTTATCAAAGCAACAGAAATGGAAGTAGAACAAGGCTTTGTGTGTGTGTGTGTGTGTGTGTGTGTGTGTGTGTAAAATGTTTCAAATATATCAATTAGCATTTTGAAACGACTCTATTAAATTCTTAGAATTTAGGTCACTTTCCCCTGTTCCCTGCCAGCTCGAGTGACAATGGCAGAAGGTTGTTTCTGTTGAGTGTCTTTAATTCCCCAGAATCCCCCTGCACCTGCTGCTGTGGTAACCACGGCAGCTCCTCACAGGGTTGAGTTTTCCCCCCTCTGCTGGCCTGCAGCTCATCACCTCTCCTTTGGGAACTAACAGGGAGTTGTGCACACAGTGCCCTGTCAAGAGAGGAGCTGGGCAACACCGACTTTTAATTGGATTCTGTGGTGGGTTCCGTGGCCAGATCTGACCCCCTGGCATTTTCATTTCCCCGAGTCTTGCTGTCAGTTTTATTGTGAGGAGTTTGGTAGGGCCCGGCCCCTCTCTCCTGCACGAGTCCCTGCTTTCTGTTGAGCAGCTGCTATGTCTCATTATTGCCACTGCTGCTGGACAGGCAGACCTCTTGGTAGCTGGAATGGAGGCCCGTGGGACTCACTAATGACACCCAGGGAGAGTCAACAGGTGGGATCTCCTAAGATATCATGGGGAAAGTGTACCTGTTTGTGTGCCCAGGAGGGCACGAAACATTTCTTTCCTTTAAAAACCGCTGAAGGAACCAGGCTGGCATTGTTAGGTTCTCTATACAACATGGCAAGGAGTTAGGGTTCAACTCAGAAAATGTCTAGGAACTTGGGGGATATTTTGGGAAATTAAAATTTTATTCATGCGCATACTCCTGTTAAGAAATTAAAGAGTCAGGCCATTATGGTGGGGTGATTTCTGGGATGGGAATGGAGTCTAGATTTGAGGCTCACTTGGGGAACATCCTGGCTCTGTGGCGCTAGCTGTATGCCTTCCAGCAAGACACATGTGCAGCTTTTCTGAGACCCTGTGGGGGTGAGAATGGTATTAAATTTGTCATGAGGATTAAGTAATTTAAATGTGTATAATTCCTAGCATGGAGCTTAGAGCATATACACACTTGATAATGTGAGCTTAATTTTCCCCTCTTTTCACCATTCCTGACTTGATTTTATTGTTATTGTTTGTTTTCTTGCTCTCTCTTTCTCTCTCTCTCTCTCTCTCACACACACACACACATACACACACATGCACACACACATTTCTGTAAAATAATGGATGGGATTTTAGAAAGAAAGGTGGTATTGATATGATAATCTTTAAATGACAAATTTTTTTGATCTAATAATCTCACATAACTGTGTACTAAAATTATGATCCAAAATTTAAAAATCTGCAAAGCTATAGTCATAGCAAGAGTGACTTTTGCTTCACATAGTGATCTCTTGGATCATTTCTTATTTGCCTTATTTTTTAGAAAAGCATCTTCTTCACCCTTTAGATTATGCTACCTTCAATTCTTTTATTAATGCTTCTGTAGCACCAGTAAATTCTCATTACTACCCCAAGTCATTAAAAAAATAGATCGATTTTAGTTCCCCCTTGGGCACACAATGAATCACATCTTCCACAAAGATTGTCAAGTAAGCTTATTTCTTTACTCGGGCAACCATTTTTCTAAAAAAAGCCTCACTCTGAGCCATAACCCATCGTCACTGTTCATGAACCTGTTGAGGTATTTCACGGTAATAGCGCCGATGCTGGTCCCTCATAGTGCTGGCAATGAGATGGTCAAAGAGAGTACACAGTAAACCCAGGCATGGATGTTTTGGAAGCAGATGGGAGAGAACTCATGTTGGGGTAGTCAACTGCTCACCCAGAGCAGGGTCTTCCATGATGGTCTCTCACAAGAGCACTGCGACAGAGTTTTCTGAGTAAGAAGCTAATGCCCAAGATTTCAAATGTCTTGCTTATAGACCTTCTGCCTCCAGAAGCCTCAAAGGCAGACGTCCTTGCCTTTGGCTAGGCATCGAAATCATTTGGAAAGCTATCAAAACCAGCCCTGCCTGATACACTGCTGAGAAGGAGCAATGCTATCTGCTTTCAAAAACTACTATAAGGGTTAATTATTGAGGCATATTACATCCTTAAAAGAGTAGGGTCAAAGGTCAGCAGAGCAGAAACAGAGTTTGCAAATAAGTATAACAGGTCATTGTGAGACTGGGGTGAGTGCTCAAAAGGTGAAGTACTTGATGACCTGAGGTTGAGTCCCCAGGACTCATATAAAAAAGCCGAGGTTGGTGCTTCTTTTGTATTACCAGCACTGGAGAAGTAGAGGCAGGCAGGTCCCTGGAGTTTCATTGACCAGACAGACAACTTACCACACTCAGTAAATACAGGCTAACAAGAGACTCAATCTCAAAGACAAAACAAACAGAAAAACAAGATGGCTGACACCTGAGGAAAGACAGTCCACAGATANAGAGAGAGAGAGAACAGAGTCATTGTGGAAAGGCTGTGTGTAAGAAAAGACTGCTCTTTCGTTCCCAGCCACCCAGACCGGGTGAGGTTCTGGTTCTTCTTTGGCAGCTACATGGCGTCTCTCTGACTCCATCTACTCTCCCTCTTTATCTTTGTTCAGATTTCCCACCTGGCTTTGCTCTGCTAAGCCATTGGCCAAAACAGCTTTATTCATCAACCAATAAAAAGCAACACATATACAGAAGGACATCCCACATCAGCTGCATGTTATATTATTCCACTATATGGTATTCTAGAAAAAGAAAACCAGTCAAGATGATAGAAAGGCCAGTGGTTCCAGGGGCTCAGGAGGCAGTGAAGAGGATAGAATAAATGAAGCATGGGCAGTTGTTTAATACAATGATCCAATTTTATTTTGTAGAAAATAGTATATTAACATAGATCATGTATTATATTATGGCATTCTGTATTATATATTCCTTAATTACATTATGATTTTTCAAGGCTTACAGAAACTCAGCAACACAAGGTCTTACTGTATAGTAACTAAATGAATCATGCAGGGGATTGGAGGAGTCTTGGCATGAAATGTGGAACTGTGATAAATATTTTTAGTTTTCAGACAAAGGGAGGCTGTCCTAAGTAACTGTAGAAGCGATTGATGTCTGATACAGAAGCACCATGCTCTAGTTGGTAACATTTCTCATGGTGGGTTACATTAGCAATTTTCATGCATACTGGAATTGAATATCTATATGCATGGGCAGTGAGAGGAGTCAGGTGTCTGTCTCATGGTTGTCATGGGATGATACAGAGGAGGAAAGGAAGGAATCTGGAATCACCCCTGTGGTACTGGACTAGAGTTGAGGGTTTCAATGTAACTTTTGTTCATTGTATATAGACATGGGTTGTTACATATAGAAGTATTTATAGATAACATAGAAATATGTATATATGTGTGGTGTGGGTAATGCTCTTGTACACTGTACAGATTTGTCACTCATATTAGTTTAATAAAATGCTGACTGGCCAGTAGTCAGGCAGGAAATATAGGTGGGGCAACCAGAGTAAGAAAATTATGGGAAGAGGAAATGCAGAAACGCAGTCAGACACAGAGGAAGCAAGATGAGAATGCCTCACTGCTAAAAGTTACCAAGCCACGTGGCTAAACATAGGTAAGAATTACAGGTGAAAAGTCATAAAAGCTAGTTAGTAATAAGCCTGAGCAATAGGCCAAACAGTTTATAATTGATATAAGCCTCTGTCTTTCTTTGGGACTGAACAGCTGTGGGACTGGGCGGGACTGAAACTTTTGTCTACATTTGTGTGTCAGTATACATGTATATATCTGTTTGCCTCATCAGCTGGGATGCCGTATATTAACACTACCCTAAATGCAATAAGCACACCTACTCTGCAGATCTTATTTGTAATGTTATTCTTTAATAACAAGGAACACATTTTAGATAAATGACTGGTTCTAGGACTAAAGTGAGAGATACCAAAGATGAGACCAGAATGAAAAGAAAACGCTCATAAACACAGACACATGTACACACAGATGGGGATTTTCCAAAGGAATACAAAGTTAACCAATTAACTCCCAGTGGCTTAGAGTGGGACATTTGAATGACAAAATAAATAAATCATTAGTGGGTTGAAACCCAAAGTAGAATACACATATATATATATATATATATCATACCAAAAGGAGTAAGTTATTAAATAAATAATTTTCTGTGTCAAAGAATTCCATGTAATGTGTATAGACACTCTGTCCTAAGGAATTAGCACAATTCTCTGTTGCTTAAGTGTAAATTGAAAGCAATCCTTTCCTTCCAAAGAGGATAGTTTGGACAAGGAGAGGAACTCTATACTGAGGACAACATGCATATACACCCACCTTAGCTGGATAATCAGGGGAAGTATTGGAGGTGAAAAATTATATTGCTAGCATGCACCCTTGATAGGAGTAGTGAGAATGACCCATTACTGCTGTGATCTTCATTACCAAAGCATATACACCATATACCGAAGCTAAGTCATTAGGAAAACATCAAGACTCCAAGTGATGAGCATTTTCTAAAATATCTTACCAGTACTCCTGAAAAGAAAGCAATCAATCAATCAAGGTCATAAAATACCAGGGAAATCTCAGACACTGTTACCATGAAGAGGAGCCCAAGGAGACAAGATACTGTGCATGTTGTGGGACATTCTGGATGAGATCCTGGGAAAGAAGAATGGATACTTGCCGCGCCAGCACGGCAGCTATCGTTCTTCTGAGCGAGGGACGTCAGGATTAACACGCAACACAACTTCAGCTTCTGCAGACAAGCCCTTTATTCCACTTTCTCACAAGTATATATAGCCCTCAGCAGGGGAGGCCAAACCAGCAAAAGCAGGAAGCTCATCACCGTAACTCAATGGCTTAGGGGTAAACATCCTTAGAAACATTGCTGAAAACAACAGATTGTTCCTGTTTTTGTTCCTGTTTNGAAGCTCATCACCGTAACTCAATGGCTTAGGGGTAAACATCCTTAGAAACATTGCTGAAAACAACAGATTGTTCCTGTTTTTGTTCCTGTTTTCAACCAACCTCAAGAGTGCAAAACAGATCAAGTGGAGGTGCGAAGGCCTATCCTCTAGGGACCCAACAGATACTGCATAAAACCCAAGCCAAGAAGTGTTGGGTATACCCAATGATAATGTGTCAGCAATAATGTATCATTGGGCTGAAGACGCAGCTCAGGGGTAGGATGCTTGGCTATTACTTGAGAGACCCTAGGTTCAATCCCAGAGAGGAAGCAGAGAAGGGAAGACGGGGAGGAGGAGAAAAGGAAAAAACAGACTTTTTAATAACAAATATAATAATATAGAATAATAATAGCAGAAACTGGATGTGATATAAATGGAAACTCTATACCATCCTTATAATTTTCAACTTATTTACAAACCTAAAGTTAGTCTCAGATAAAATGTTTACTTAAAAAATTTGAATGCCTCAGCATCACCCCCAAGATTCTGGTTTAGTCTGGACCATGGCCTGAACTCCAGGACCTTTGAAAACTCCCAGGGCGATTCTAATTTGTAACCAGCAATCCACCGCTCTGTGGGAAGATGGTGTCTACAAACAGCCTGTTCTTCCTCCCTTTTCTTTTGCCCCTTAATTATATTAAGCAATCTGGCCTGGTAGGGTAGTCTGCTTTAATGATTTTGGCTGTTTGAATGCAGCAGTTCTTTAAGCTCAAGCCCAGTGAGGTGGCCCTTAGAGAGTGCTATTACCTGTTAAATTAAACTTTTTACCCAGAAGCTTAAAATAGCACCCAGAGTTGAAATAAATAGACAGTGAAGGACAGATTGTGTGAAGTGTGCTGTGAGTTGAATCTGTATGTGATAGGAATGCCTTTCCCTCCTTAGCAGCTTACTCCGTGTGCCAGAGGTGAGACACCCCTAGGCATAGGTTTGGCCTTAATCAGAGAGAGAATTATTGTTTGGGTTTTGATGGTTGAAAAAAAGTGTTAAATGCATGACCAGTTGCAAAAGTCACTTTCCAGGTTCTGGAACCGGAGAACTGAAGCCATCCTATTTGTCTCTGACAGGGGTGTAGGGCAGCTGGGGCTCTAGGAAGTGTGTGTTCCATGCCGTGTCCTAGAGATAGTGCACTTCAGCAAGCATTAAGGAAGAGAACATACCTGGCATGCGCTTGGATGAAGTGAGGCGTGCTGAGCCTCCTCGCTGAAAATCCAGAAACGAAAAGGTTACATTCTACACCCCATCCTTGCTGAAAACCCTAAAAGGCCGGGAGACCACTTCACCCACAGCAAGGGCTGCAAAAAGTCTATTATCCCTAACATTTCTCTTCCTCACACCACCAGTGGTAGGAATTCTTATATTTTCTAAGAATATTTAACTTACCAGAAAGTGGTTTCTGATCATATCTTACACAATGCTAATCACTGAGGAGGTATTTTTAAAAATTAAAAAGTAAGTGTGGCCTTTATTTATTTATCAACCCACAATTTAATTGTGTCTCATGCACCAGGCATCTGAAGGAAGAGGAAAAGGATGATGTGTCCTGGAGAGCTCTTACCAAGTGTACAAGTCACATCTTCTAGGCAGTGGGTACTGGAGATATAATAATAATAATTATAATAATAACAACAGTTATAATAATAATAGTAGTACAAAAGAAGAATCTAAGTGAAGTGTGGCTTCTTTCCTAAGTTCATAGTCATCTAAGAGTTTCCTATCTGGCCCATGTACTTGATCATAGATACTGCCTGGAAGATCGGACAGTACTAATATAGTTGGGGTATGAAGCATCTACGCAAAAGATTCATTTACTGAAGGCAGAGTCTTCTCTGGGTAGATCCAACCAATAGGCAGTGACTGAGTCAGAAGGGCTCTGATGTCATCAGTCTCTGAGCAGAGACTCTGAAGCAATGCTGTGGGTTAATTCATTATTGTTGTTGGTTAGGGAGGCACAGCCATGTGCAGCTATTGGGACCATCTCTTTACTGACCTGGAATTAGGAGAGTGATTTACACAATGGATGCTGGGTCACTTATCAGAAGATTGAAGATTTTCAGGAAACTGTGACAATGTAAAATCTAAGTAGCGAAACCCTGTAAGGCTTTGCTGATCTAAGCGTGCATTATTAAATAATTGTTCCATTAAGGCGTGTCAGCAGGGAATTAAGAGAGGTGACCCAAATTCTATACTTCTTTTTAGTAACTCGGTGTAATGTAGAGCTAACACTCACTGGATCTCAGCTGCAGGCATGTGAGATGAAGGAAGAGAAAGAGGGCAATGCACACACGCTGGGAGCTCTTACCAAGTGTACAAGCCACACCTTGTAGGCAGGTGGATAGGTCTATCTGTCCCTGTCTCTGTCTCTGTCTCTGTCTCTGTCTGTGTGTGTGTGTGTGTGTGTGTGTGTGTGTGTGTGTTCATTTAGTTCTCTGTTATTCATTTGGGAAGTGAACTGTGTTTGTTACTTTCTGCATTACTATGACTAAAATACAAAGAACCTAACGGGAATACTGAAACGAGACACGATTTATGTTGCTCATGGTTCCAGAAGTTGGGCCCATGTTTGCTTAGCACTGCATACTTGGGCAGAGCATCTGATTAGCCAGAGTATATGCCCAAGGGTCTGGATCACTTCATGCTGACTAGAAAACAGAGATTCACACCAGAAGTGTCTGGGAACAGCATAACCCTAAGGACTCATCCCAAGTCACCTACTTTCTCCAGCTGGGGCACATCTCCCAAAGTGAAAGGAACCTCCCACAACTGTGCCACTATCTGGGAACTGATGTTCAAAACACGAGCTGGGAGGAGAGCAAATGTTTGATCTCCAAACCACAGCATTTGCAATTCAGAGAAGTCTAGTTTACACCTGTGGAATGGACAATTAGTGGGCCTTTTGTCATTGTAGGAAGGAGTATGTGACCTTTCAAAGACCCCACCCTTGAGAAACTGTGATTCCATGGAGCCTAGAAACCCTATTCTCTTTGTGTCCTTCTTTGGAAAAAAAAAATCTATGCATCCATCCTCCTCCCGAGTGAGTTAGGATTGTCATCAGTTAAGTTCAGAGCAGTGATTGTTGGCATTTTTTTTCCAATAGTGAGTGCCTATCTCACTTTTACCAGCTGCCTATTATCTGTTCTTAGAGACTTAAAGTGATAATATTGTGTACTGCTGATCAAAGGCCGTATCCCGTGCATGAAAGCCGCATCAGCCAGCTGACAAAGTACCAGTCTTGGTTTTCACTCAAGCTGAAGGGCACCCACTTCCACAGGCAAGTGCCCTTTGAGCGTGGGGCAGGGCTGCACCATCCTCTGAAGGGATCTCGTCAAGTATTCAGATGCAGATTTAAGGTACGAGCCCAAAGTTTGCACGGAGCTTTGCCCATTTTTGTTGCTACTAGAAGGTGATTACTAGCCATTGATAAGCTCAACAATCCATGAGAGTGATAATGAGTTCCACTGATGGAGGAAAAACTTGACGTCCTTCTTTTCACGCTTGTGTTTCTCCACAGGGAAGAGACATACATGTTCTTATAATTTTCTATCACATATCCTGGTGGTCCTCTGTTACAGTTCTATTTTAAAGTGTCCACCCCAGGCTCATGTGCATAGGTGATGTTGACTCAGGAGATTCTGGATCCTGTGGGGTAAGAGGCATGGTTGGCAGAAGTGGATCACTGGGGGATAGCCTTTGAAGGTTATAATCCAGCCTCGCTCCCAGCCGGAGGAGGTCTCTGCTTCTTTTTTACTGTGGCAATGTAACCTGCCACAGTAAGGTCCTGCCCTTGCAGATTGAACTGCTCCAGCCATCATGCGTTCCCCACCACAGTGAACTGAACTTACTAAACTGTAAGTCAAAAGATATCTTTGCATAAATCGTTTCTGTTGAGTGGTTTGGTCACAGCAATGAGAGAAGTAATGCACACACCTGCCAGAGACAGTTCCTGTGGTCAGTAGAGCTATTTCCCTGGATGAGACATGACCACCTGGCTTGCAGTCACGGCAACAAAATAAGTAAAACAATATAGTGACATCAGATCTATGGCTCTTATTTTTTCTTTGTAGGTGGCCTAGGGAAAGAGTCCACCAGATCCTCACCTGAGGTTTTAGGTCACACCCCTTCCTGCTTATGCACCAAGCTGCATGCAGTCTTGGGTGATGCTGGAGTATATAAGCGGTAGAAGGTTGGCTGGGGCTCCAGTGACATTGATTATGTGAGTCATTATCCATGCTGGGGTGAAACTTTTCAGGGGTGCATATATCTTGAGTTTCCTGTGCTCTTTAGGTAGCCCTCTGTGCTCATAAGTACCCTCAATAAATCTATTCGCTTACTGGGCTTGATCAAGATGGAGTTTTTCTTTGGTGTGTCCGTGTCCTTCCTGGGGTGAATAGATATTTTTTATCTCTTCCCAAGAAATATCATGTAACAGCCCCATATTTGCCTCCCACCATGTCCCAGCATATTCCTTCCGTGGATATGCTGGATTTAAGGTAGTCTGGGTGGTTCTACTCTAACCCCATAAGCCCTTGATTGGTTCCTTGGGGACACCTGCAACTTTATGGTCATCATCTACTCAGAGTTAATTGAGTCTGTGGCTGCACATTTTGGTGTTATTACAACAGGTTGGCTTTCCTATTACTGGTAGGATGGTTGGCCAGTCAGAGCTAATGGGTGGGTGGCTTTTCTGAATGTCATTTTCTCCTGGTAGGATCAAGTCTGAAACCTGCTCATGTTTCTACATTCCTTCAAAGGAACCTCATCTACCTGTTGGATCAGAAGCCACCCCAACCATGACTCCCTTAACTTAGTATTGTAGCTTTACAATTTAGATACGTAGCCCTGTGGCTTGGCTCTGAGTCCGTAGGACTGAGACAGCTCCAGAGTGTCTGAGGTCCTCCAGTGAGGTGGTGGAGTGCCCTTGATATACTGGGAGGCAGCAGGCCATGGAACAGTCCCAAGATTCAGGGGTCACAGTAGGCAATGACACCTTGTCTGCCCACAGTTCAACACACACCCTCTTCTCCAGTGATTCCATTTTGTACAAATCCCAGGTAGTTACTACAGCCGTATGAACAAGCCCCACTATATGGTCAGCATGGTCAGGCCCTCTTGCAGGGAAAACATAGGATCTCAACGCCACTGCAGCTTTACCCCACACCCATTTTATGCTGGAAATTTTGCATCTTATTTTCAAAGTGTTAAATCCCTGATTGTGCTGTGTTAGTTTTCATTTTCTTTTCTTCCTTCAAGTTACTTTCAAAAAGCCCAACTACATTCAGTTTTCCTCTTCCCTGATTTTAGATTTTCCTGATGGAAACCCAGTTGTCCCTGTGACATGTAATACTGATCACTTGAGCTTTTAAAGAGCAAGGTGAGACCCATAGTCTGGGAAAGTATCTGGAGTACAAATTCCTATGTGTGGCATAATATACATTCACTATTCCACCACCCACGAACATATCCAGCCTTTATTTCTCCTTATTTGCTGGGCATCAGAACCTGTTGGGTTATGATGGAAAGGAGAAATAAAGAGCAGATGAAAAAAACAAAAAGGTCAGGTTCTTTCTCTAAAAAATCTTCATCTTTCTCTCATCAGTCTCCCTGTGCCCGAGCTGTCAGGGGGTGAAGTATCCCACATTCTGGGGGCCATCAGGGTTTGTCTCCTTTAGGTTGCCCAACTAGAAGGGGAGGAAGCCTTTAAAATTGGAATTTAGATTTATTTTTTTCATTAAAAATTCTTTTTATTACTAGAGAAATAATTTCAGTGTAGCCTGCTAAAGACTACCTCATTCATTCACAAGAAAATCTTTCCTATTCCTTGTGTGTCAGGCATTGTGGTACAATGTGTTGACGTGATATGGTTTTAAGATACATTAATCTTGGTTCCCATTTCGAACACAGAGATCCCAAAAGTTGTGACATTTTCTTAGTGAGAGGAAAGTTTTGTGTGTTAATGAGGCAACCAAAGCAGGGGCAGAAACAGATCCTTTGCAGGTCACCAGAGGATTAGTGCTCTGAGCTCTGCATGTCACCTCTACATCTAGGAGGTAGTCAGGGGGCAGGAAATGGAGTTAAATCACCAATGGCTAATGATTTAGTAATTGATCCCTATAAAAATGAAGCTTCTATAATGACTCTAGGGCTAAGTGAGCTTCCTGGTTGGAAGAGGGTGACATGTCCAGAGAGGGTATGGAAGTTCAGTGGCCCCCATTCTGTACTTGGTCCCATGGAGCTCTTTCACTGGCTGTTCCTGGGTGGTGACACTTATAATAAAACCACAAGAGAAAGTAGGAAGCTTTACTGAGTTCTGTGAGTCATTACAGCAAATGATTAAACCTGTTTGTATGTGGGGGGGTGGTCCCTAACTCTGTGGTGGGTTAGACTGAAGTATAGGTGTCCCAGGGAATGTCTTTGTAGTTAGTGTCTAACGTGGGGACATTGTCTGTCTCTATGCCTTTGCTTGTGAGGTCTGCATTGACTAGTATCCAAAGGGATTGCGTTGTTGGCCACTTAGTTGTTGCTATAGTGACTTGAAGAACTTGATCTATGAATGGTGTAACTGGGGATAAAATGGTGAACAGAACCAGAAAGTTCTCAGTTCCCAGGTTTTTTATTTCTTTTCCTTTCCCTCCCTCTCTCCCTCCCTCCCTCCCTCCCTTCCTTCTTTCCTTCCTTTCTTTTCTGAAACAGGGTTTCTCTGTATAGCTTTGAAGCCTGTCCTGGAACTCACTCTGTAGATCTGCCTGCCTCTTCCTCCCGAGTGCTGGGATTAAAGGCGTGGACCACCACTGCCCAGGTAAAATTCCCAATATTAAAAGTCTGCAGCTAGGCAACAAGTTTATTAGGTTCTTTAGCACAATGCCTCATACTATCCATTTAGCCACTGAATCTACTCCATCTTGTAAGCGGAGGCTGCACTTTTGTTTTCCTACCACCTAGACCCAAATAATCACACAAAACTATATCAATTGTAACACAGTTTGGCCAATGGCTCAGGCATATTCCTAGTTAACTGTTATATCTTAAATTAACCCATTTCTAATTTTTTATATTTTACCATGAGACTCATTGTTTGTTACCTCACATCTTGCTTCTTGGGCAACTACATGACTTTTGCCCGACTTTGCTTTCTTTTTCCCTCCATTCAGTTTAGTTTTCCTGCTTAGCTATATTCTACCCTGCAATAGGCCAAAACAACTTCTTTATTAACCAATGGTAATAAAACATATTCATAGCATACAGAGGGAAAT
>LOJH01015350.1:0-23500 GCA_001685095.1 Ellobius talpinus | reverse complement strand
CCTCCCGCATCCTCTCCGTGAGGTGGAGCCTATTGTGCGGTGCCCGGGTCATGCCCGCCTCCCAGCCACCCCGCTGCGCCCTCCCTCCCGCCTCTGACTTTGAGTGCGATCGCCATGAAAACCCTTCTACGCGTTGACCTGCTGCCCAGTGAGCTGCAGAAAAGAGGCTGCCGTGGGCCGCGTGCTGCCTGTGCGCTTGGACAAGTTTTGAACTTACGAAGGCTGCTCCTTTCCGTGCACATCCCAGTGCGAACTCCGTTCTTTCTCCTCTAGCCCCTTTTTGGTGCCCTCTTCCTTAGGGTCCAGTTCTTCATGCTTCTGCTGACCCTCGTGTAAGACCTGTTGCATCTCCTCCAAGTTTTCGTGTGCCTCCTGTTCTATCCCGGAAGCAGGCACGGAGTTTTTATCCGCATGTTGGGGACTCTCAGAGTCCGTGTTTGTACCCCTTAAGTTACTCAGACGTTTCACTATTAGCACCGCGGTCTCAGCAACAGCAGCAAGTGTGGCAATAGCTTTTGCTGTTGTTACTACAATGAATGCGAAGTACATTTCAGGAACGACACCAAGTCAACTGGAAGGTTACTATTGCCTCAACTGCAGTGTCTTTAAAGAACCTTTCTTGTCCAGAGTTTGCAGGAGGCATGCTCCGTCCCACTCAACACTTCCCTAGGAGACCTCGCGACTTGGCTTCCCAGCCAACTGTGTTCGCACAGAGCAGGGATTGGGTGCTTCTGGCCCTTCAGAACTCTGAGTCTCAGTGAGGGAAAGGGGAGGAAGGAAAGTGAGTGGAGAAAAATGTATCACTCAATAAAAACAATTAAAAAATAATGCGTTGAACGTCTCTTGCCTCTTTCTTTCCTGTTTCACAACCACTAAGAAGGAATTGGTTCGCTTGGTTACTGTGTAGTTTCTAACTTGACACCTAGCCATTGTTTTTGGACGAAAACTTCTCTAGTGTCTTAGCAAATTTGAATGTGCCTAATGCGGTCCCTGTTGTTTATAGGAATCTACATTTGTTCTGTTTGTCACAAAGAAATACAATTTTGGTTGAGAAAAAACCTACAGATAAAACAGGCTCCAGTGAGAGAAGTTTATGGTTATAACAGGGGAACAAAATCATTATGTGGCAGAGTTGGTAAATGCAACAAAACGAATTTGCACCTCATAGCCTTAAAATGTATGGGATATTCCAATAGACTGAATATTTATATTTAAAATTATTAAACCAGTTGTGTTTTTAATAAAAAGAAGGCAGTATTAAGATACAAGCAAATCTGTAAAGGAGTATCTGGAGGTGGTAAACTGGAATTAAAATCAGGTGTCAAAAGATGCTCTAAGAATCGCTGAGGATCGAATGAAGAAACTCCATGGATTCTATTAAATCCAAAAGAAATAGGAAAGAGTGAGAGGCAACAGCAAAAGGAACAGTGATTTATACTTCTGAAGATTCTCAACCACCTTGAAGGGTGAATTTGCATTAAGTACAAAGATACCTGTGTATGAAAATGTGATGAAACCCATTCTTTTTATAATATTATTTTATGTATTTGTGTGTGCCTAGATGAGTTAATGTGCAGCACAATGTATGCACACTGGAACTAGAATCATAGCTGGTTATGAGCAAACTGACGTGGGTGCTGGGAACCCATCCTGGGTCCTCTGGAAGAGAAGCAATCACTCTTGACTTCTGAGCTGTTGTTATTCCAGTGCTCCCATCATTATTTCAAATAAAAAATTAAAACTGAAAAACATTAAAGGTTAACAAAAACATATATTGAATAAGTAAAATCCACAGACTCATAATTAATGAAATACCAAAATAGGAAAAACAGACCAACTGAAACTTTAAAGGGATTAATATTTAGATTCATTAATAATGGATCTCCAAAGAGGGGAAAATACTGTCAATTAATTCTAGGGGCAGGGAATGTAACTCTGTGGTAAAGTTCAGTATGCATGGGGTCCTGGGCTAAAATCACCAGTACCTCCTAAAAGCTATAGCCAGCTAAATTATGACTCATTATTTTTAAGAGAATATTTTTTAAATGTTTCATCATTCAGAGACCTTTGCTGAAAGATTTACTAACCTGAACCGAGAAATGGTATGCAAGAAGTGGTGAGATGACAAATCATGAACCTGGCTGAGTGCTTACTGGCTTTAAAAGGAAATGCTAACTTTTGTGAATTTGGGGATACTTTGTCCGCCTTTTTACTTCACTTGTGAGTCTACATACATTCCACTCTCTTCCTTCTTAATGTAAGTTTTATAGGAGGAGGCTTGAATGTGATGTCAGTTACACTATGCTTAGGTAGGTAAATTTCCTTATATCTGGGGCTCAATAATCACCAATCCACAAATATATCAGACATTAATGTTACTAGTAATAAAGTATTTTTAATCTTCATTTCTCATTCTATCTCAACTTTTGAAAATATGGGTAGGATTATAGCTAAAATAATATCTAGAAGTAATCTTAAGGCTTCATATATATGAATTATAAAACATTGAACATTGTCTTAGGGTTTCTATTGCTATGATAAAACACCATGACCAAAAGCAACTTGGGAAGGAAAGTGTTTATTTTGCTTACACTTCCACATTTCAGTCTGTTAGGAAAAGAAGTCACACATCTCAGTCCATTATGAAAGGAGGTCAAGGCTGGAACCTGGAGGCGGGAGCTGATGAAGAGGCAATGGATGGAGGGGTGCTGCTTATTGTCATGCTCTTCAAGGCTTGCTCATTCTACTTTCTTTTACACCCCAGGATAACCTGCCCAGGGGTGTCACTATGCACAATGGGCTGGGTGGTCTCACATCAATCACTGAAAAATGTACCACAGGCCAGTCTGGTGGGATCATTTTTCTTAATTGAGATTCCCTCTTTTCAAATGACTCTAGCTGTGTCGAATTGGCATGAGACCAACCAGCACATTAGTGAAGCAGATATTCAGCTGTAGGGATTAAAAAAGGGGAAAATAGACCCTGCTGAGGCAATAGCTCAGTTGTAGAATGCTTCTGAGCATGCGTGAGATCTTGGGTTCAATCCTCAATTGGCAAGAACAAAAAGAAACAGTAAAGAGCAGCTACTACTACAACAACAACAACAACAACAAAGATATAAACATAAAGGCCAGAAAACCAAAAGCTGATTCTTTTAGTAATAGTGATATGAACCAAGAAAATGACAGGCAATATTAAGAATGAAGATAAAAACGCTAAAGAGATTTGACCTGAATAAATGTGTGCCAATTCAAAAGTGTAGATAGATAAAATAGTAATTTTCAATAAAAATATGACTGTTGACTCAAAATAGTAAAAACCACAAATAAATTATAGTCACTAAGATAATGTGCTGACTGGTGGTCATAAATCTTTGTCAGCGGAAAAGAGGAATCCCCTTCTAATTCTCCAAAGCCACTGTGGGGTGTGAGTGAGAGCGGCCCCGCAGGCTCGTGCATTTGATACTTGGTTCCCAGATGCTGGGACTGTTGGAGAAGGACTAGGGACCTGTTGGAGGAGATGTGTCGCTAGAAGTGGGCTCTGACGTTTCAAAAGCCCACACCATTTCCAGTTAGCGTTCTGTGTCTTCCTCTTGTGGCTCAAAATGTATGCTTTCTGCTGCTGCTTCAGTGCCTGCCTGCCTGCCTTCCGTCATGCTCCCCACCATGACAATCATGGGCACTAATGCTCTGAAATGGAAGTCCCAAAGAAACTCTTCAGTAAGTTGCCTTGGTCATTGTGTCTTATAACATAAATTTTAAAAAAACTAAGGAAGCTGGTCTTATCTTGATTAAGAAGAGTAAAAGTCAGTTTCAATTGTGAATTTAGATGGAAATGGTCTACATAATCAAGTCAAATGTGGCATATCTGAAAACAATCAAAATCACCTTTGGATTGCTGATTTAGCTCAGGAATAGGAGGATGTTAAAGAATCTGTTAATACTTTTCACTGAGGAACATATTAGGAATAGGGGAACTATTTTAGTCATTGATGAAACCAGCATTTGCTAAATTTCAGCAACCAAGAGAAGAAAGACTCATAGCAAACTAGGAATGTTAATTTTTGAATTTCTTATAAACAATATTTTCTGTTAGAGACATGTATACTCATTATTATTCCTTATATTTTTTCATTTTATACAGCAACTACAGTTCTCCTTACCTCCCCTCCTCTAGCTCTCCCCACCTTTCCCCCACCTAACCCCCTCAGAGAGGTAAGGCCTCCTGTGGAGAGTCAACAAAGTCTGGCATATCAAGTTGAGGCAGGACCAAGCCCCTTCCCACTGCATCGTGGCTGAGCAAGGTATCCCTCCATAGGGAATGGGCTCCAAAAAGCCTGTTCATGCACTGGGGATAAATCCTGGTGCCACTGCCAGTGGCCCCAGTGGTCCCAAGACTGCCCAAGCAACAGAACTGTCAACTATATTCAGAGGGCCAAGCCTATGCAGGTTCCCCAGCTATCAATCCAGAGTCACTGAGCTCCCTAGCTCAGTGAGTCACTAGCTCCTGTCAGTTGACTCTGTGGTTTTCCTCATCATGATCTTGACCCCTTTGCTCATATCATCGGAGGAAGGGACTTCTTGAAATGATGTGCCCAGTCAATTCAATTCTTTATAGTATCTTTCCACCAAAATGAAATTGATCTTAATGAAGCACACATTAGTTCATAACTTTTCAATTGAGTAGGAAGAGAGCACGTTTACCCACATGTACCTTGTGAAAGCTCTGTGCGGATGTTAGCAGTATCTATAGCTACACCCACCCCTTATACCTGTACCTCTACAGTGGCATCACTGGTCAGGGGGTCCTTGAGTTACTAATAACAAGGAACATCTTTATAGTGCTCCACTCACTTGGCTCAAGGTTACAGAATCCACTGTATTAACCAGGCCTTGCACTCCTCAATCGGTTCCCCAGACTGTCTCCATCACCCAGACACTGCACTACACCCAAAGGATTATATTTGTATACAGTTTGCCATCGGTGGACAAGCATTATCTCCAAGTATTACCTCCAACCTAAGTCATGGAAGCTCTGGAAATTCCCTATCTATGAAATATATTAACAAGTGTGCCTAGCTATCACAATCAACTTTTTTCAACAACTGGGAGTGGGGTGGCTGTTCTGGGTGTTGGCTACAGCTGGAATTAACTAAAACTCAAGGAGCTGGGTATGCATGTGAGAGTTAAACCATTGGCAATGGGAAGAACTGCCATTAATCCAGACCTTTTGAGATGGTGCAGTCTGGGCCACACATGAAAGAAGGAAGCCCTTTGTTCTTTGTCTGCTTGCCCTTGATCTGGCGGGCAAGTCCATTCCTTCACTGGAATTAGAGCCGGGTTCTTTGGGATTCTGGAATATACTAAAGACCAGCTGAGACATCCAGCCTTATGGACTGAACAACTATTGTATTGTTGGACTTTCTGTTGCTATACAGCCATTATTGGAGCAGCAGGACCACATTTAAGCCACTTGTAAATCATATATATATTCAATCACTTCTGTTCCTCTAAAGAATCCTAATATAGGAAGTCTCACAAACACATATAGTTAGCAAAATTTCTATGGAATATAGCAGGCAACATCCATTCTGGGTAGCAATTACCATCAATTGGTTTTGCCTAGTCCTTGTTCAGTTCTCTGTTGCTGCACACCATCTTTCAGTAGTTCCTTACCTTAATCTTTCAGCCAGTGAGTGTTGGAGTAATTCAACAGATTGAGCCTGCATCTGTGACAGTACTGCCCCATGCTAGCATGGCCACTGACATGGAGTAAATTGGCTGCTTTTCCACAGGACATTTCATTTGGTAATAAAAGACTCAAATTCTTCATCTTCAGACACCCAGCATTATATGGGGATGATTTTTTCTTTAAAATCATGCTGGGAAATACACTGTGGGAAACTTAACCCGCAGAAGGAAGGGTTGAAACAAAGCGATTTTCTAAGGTATGAAGACAGGTGGCTGAAGGGAAGGTGGAAGGTTTCCAACTATAATCCCAGACCTATCAGGCCCCAAATTATATAGTCAAGTCCTTACACGCTATAGATTTATATTTTGAGTCTGGGTCTCAATCTGTACCCGAGGTGGGCACTCAACCTGTGATTCTCCTGCCGCATCTTCATGTGTGCACCACCATGCCTGGCTTAGATAGAAATACCATCTGTAGTGTTAACATGTCGTAATCTGATTCCCCTCTGAAGAGAAAAATCATCTCTAGAGCCTGGATGGGTCAGCCCAAGGGAAAGCACCTCCAGGTGATGGAGGGAGACGGGACTCAGGTGGGAGGATGGATGTGTGAAGGCACCATCGGGGGTGGACAGAACTGCTTGCTTCCTTGCTCACACAGCTCTGCTGATGCCGGAGGTGGAGAAGCTGCATCGAGCCGCTCTGAGTGACTCACCTCCAGGCACGTGCAGGAGACAACAACCCGCCCCTGTGCAGTATTTATATTCCACGTCATGAAAGCATGGCAGACAGGTTTTCTCTTCTTGTTGGACAACAGTTTCCGAACTTAGCACATTTTTTTGTGTGTGTTTAATTTGGAGTTTCTGCACCGTGCAATGTGAATACATGTATGCCCTAGATGGTGTGTGCCACATGCTTGCATCCGTACCCTCCCCTTTTTCTTTTTTCGTCAGTGTAGTTCAGGCTATCCTTGAACTTGTGGCAATTCTGTCTCCGCCTAAACACTGGGATTCCAGGTGTACTCCCAGTGTTCATAAGCATGCCTCAGCACTTTTCAGCTTTACTGGATAGTACTGTAGCTGGAAGGCACGAGGAGCTTCAGTTTCAAGTCCCCATTTCAGCCAGAGCTGAAATTCCTATTTTCATGTGTCAAAACTATCCTGGTGTTAGCACTAGTGTTTTTGAAACCTACAAGTGGCTCCAACCGTCGCTCCTACTTATTTCCCAGTCTTACATATCTTCCTTCTGATTTGTTACTTTCTTTTACTAAGAAAGTACCCTCAAGACCCTTTGAATATAATTTATGTGTGTTTATGGGAGATGGACAACCATGCCAACAAAATCTGCCATATTGGTGCTTCTTGGCATATACACCTGAGAGTTGCATGACCCAGAATCTCTTTTTCAACTGGAGTAATGCTTTGACTTGCTATCTTGTTTCTACTCTCATTGTCCTCCCCTGCCCCCACCCATTACAGAGCCTACCTGTCCTCCTAAAGCACAGATTTGATTTTGGTAGTTTTTAAATAGTGGTTGTTCACTGCCTGAACATTCAGCTCTGTAAATCAGAGTCCTTCATTGCTTGATTCCTGTGGGATTTGGATGTGTCCCCTCCAAGGTGTACTGAGTCGTGCCCTTAAGAGGGGATGAGGCCTTGCGGGCTCCTGTCTCATTAATGGAGTCAAGCGTCCTATAACCAAAGTGTCACATGGTTTAGAGACTGCTCCTGCCTGCTCTGTAGGACACAGCAGCACACCTGCTGCCTTGAGTGTCAGGCAGCAGAAGTGCAGAGAACAAGCTCTTTATAAATTATTTGCCGTATTTTGTCCTCGCAGAACAAAGTGAACTGAGATGGGCCCTGATCTCCTCTCACTCTCCTGATGTGTTTTCTACACCAGCTGTTTAATTTCCACTCTCCGGGCCACTTAGCATTATCCAAATGTGAGCTGACCGTTTCAAGTTCCTGGGCCCTTATCTCTACTGAGCACTGTACCAACTTCCCATGTTTCAAGCCAACATGGTGTAAGACTCAGTTTAAAGTCATGAGGCCTCCCTTTGCTGTCTGCTAGTTGATTCTGTTTCTTTCCTTTGATAGCAGTTGGTACCTTAATCTTTTCCAGTCTACCCACCATTACTACCTCTATCCATGTTAAGAACTCCACATTCTGACTGTTAGGTTATGAGTATGGAATGTATCTGGTTTTATATGCTTCATACCAGTAAAGTCTTAAGTATATGAGTAGTTTTGAAATAAATAGGAAATATACCCTGTAATAAATGCTCTAAAAAGGATTTGCATAGAAGTTTAGAAAGCTTTCATATTCAAAAGACCAAAAATGAGGCAGGTGATGGTGGCACATGCCTTTAATACCAGCACTCAGGAGGCAGAGGCTGCCAGATTTCTGAGTTCCAGGACAGGCAGGGCTACAAAGAGAAACACAGTCTAGAAACCAATAAATAAATTAAAAATGAACAAACAAAAATACCAAAAGACCAGAAATGGAGTTCCACTTTTGTAGACAGAAATCCTTTCAAAACCTAATAAATAAGTAGCCTACTAATTTATCTTTCTAAGAATAAGGCCCCCACTGGTCCACCCAGCTCCACACCCCCTGACAGGTTAAGGGTCCCATCATGACCCTAGCACTCTAGTGCACTTCCTGATCTGTCCAACTCCTGCCACAGACATCAGAAAAAGAGAAACAGAATGGAAATACAAGACAGCTTGTCTCCTCCAAAAATTATTAATCCCTTAATAATGAACATTAATGACAGCAGCCTTACAAAATTTCCAAATACTTCAAAAGAACGATTAAAACTGTACTCAAGAAACTCAAAGAGAATACAAAGAATTGAATGAAATAAGGACAATAATACAAATATAAAAATAGAACTCAATAAAGAGAATTACTGATGAAAAGTCAAACTGAAATGATGGGAAATAAAAAGCTCAGTAAGCCAACTAGGAATCATATTGGAAAGCCTCTACAACAGATGGATCATGTAGAAACAGTGTTGGGACTGGATGGGAAAGCAAACGAACTGGATCACTCTGTAAAGGTCATGAGCAGAATATGGGAAAGTTTTGTGATACCATGAAAAAAACTAATCTTTAGATTATGGGTACAGATGAAGACTACCACATCAAAGGCATAGAATATATTTTCAGTGGAATTACAGAAGAAAAACTCCACACTTAGAGAAAGAGATGCCTATTCAGGGATAAGAGGCATACAGAAACCCAAACAGAGAGATGCAGAAAAGAAACACCTCATAACATACTACAGCTTACATATTAAAAATTCAGAATAAAAAAAGACTTAGAGAGTGAATGGTCAAGTCATTTATAAAGGAAGACCTTCAGAATAACACCTGACTATGAATCAGAAAATGTTAAAGACAGAAGAGCCCAGAAAGATGTATTTCTAGTTCTGAAAAATTATCATTGGCAACCTAGACTATTATACTTAGCAAAGCTAGTTATTAAAATCAAAGGAGAAATCAAAACCTTACATGATAAAAACTGATTAAAGGAATTTATGACCACTGACCAAGCTCTGCAGAGGATTCTAGGAGAAACACTTCAGTCATGGCAGTCTATCAAAAGAGGTCATAGAAAACATCACAAAATTAAGAAAATGGCAGGAATTAATACCTGTCAGCAATAACTGAATATTAATGATTTCTATTCGCCCAATAAAAAGGCAAAAAGTAGCTGGCTGGATCAGAAAATAGGGTCTATCTTTTTGCTACCTCCAAGAAACACAACTTACCATCAATTGTATAGATAAAGGGATGGAAAATGGTATTCCAAGCATGGGCAACTAAGAAACAAGCAGATGTAGATTAACATCTGACAGACTAAGCAAAAGTTAGTTAAAAGAGGTAAGGTCTCTTTATGTTCATCAGAACAATTATTCACCAGGAGGATAATTTAAACATGCATGCAGCAAATAAAAGTGCACCCAATTTTGCTGTGGGAGCTCCTTCTGCCCCTCCAGCCAATAGCCTTTAAGATACCAACCCACTTGGGCGTGGTCTCTTATACTACAAATGCAGCTATAAAGCCTATGCTCACTCTCTTGCTTCTGGCTCTCACTTCTGGCTGCTAGGCTCTGTTCCTGTTCTCCATTCATGCAGAAGATTGTGATCTAGGACAGTGATCTGTGAGTCTCCCCTAAATAAATAGCCCTTTATTATACGTAATTCTGAACTAGTGAGGGATTATTTTGTATCTTCCGCCATCATAATTTCGTTTGGAAATGTGCCCCAACACGGTGATTCTAGGTTACTTCAATATTCCTGTCTCATCAAAGACAGGTCATCTGAACAAAAACGAAACAGCGAAACATTAGAGTCAAAGGGACGTAAAAGACACCAACAGAACATGCCACCCCAAACTTGAGAATACACATTATCTCATCAGCCCACGGAACTGTCTCTAAAACTGATCAAATATTTAGGACATGAAGCAAGTCTCATCAAATACAGAAAACAAGTAACATCCTGCATGTGATCTGATGCAATGGATTAAAAGCTAGGTGCCAACAGCAAGAGAAACTGGGATGTATACATACAAACTCATTCAGACTACATATGTCATTGAATGAATGGGTCACTAGTGAAATCAAGAAGAAAAACATTTAAATCCTAGAACTGAATGATAATGAAAACACAATAAACCAAAATCTACAAGGCACAATGAAGTCGGTCCTAACAGGGAAAGTAGTGCTAAGTGGCTACATCAAAAAATCTGAGTGATCCCAAAGTAACAGCAATGAGCCTGTAGGCCCTAGAACAAGGGTACATAGCACTTCAAATAGCAGGTGAAGCAATACTTCAAAATTAGAGGTAAAATTAATAACAGAAACAAAAATGAGAATCAATGAGACAAAGAGTTGGTTCTTTGAAAGATTAACCAGATGGGCAAACCTTTAGCCAAATTAACTGAGGGATAAGGAAAAGGAGGGAGCAGAAGGGAAAGAGGAAGAAGGGAGGAGGACATGGAGTGAGAGAGACAGGAAGAGAAAGACAAGAGTGAGCATGCAAATCCAAATTAATAAAATTAAGAGAAAAGAGGGGACATATTACAACAGAGACTGAGAAAATTCAGATTATCACAGTGTATTTTTAAAATCTATTATTCCTTGGAGAGGCATGGTGGCACAGGCCTTTAATCCCAGCACTAAGGAGACAGAGACAGCAGATATCTGAGATAGAGGCCAGTCTGGTCTACAGGGCTAGTTCCAGGACATCCAGAAACATACAGAGAAACCCTGTCTCCAAAAACAAAACCAAAAAACTCATATTCCAATAAACTGAAAAATCTTAAATACATGAATTGATGGATACATATGACATACCAAAGTTAAACCAACACCAAGTAAATTTTACACGGACCCATAACAATAAACAAGTTTGAAAAAGTAATTAATACCACCTCTCTAAATTTTAACTCAAAAAAAGTCCAGGCCAGATGTATTCAACAGAAAATTTTACCATACCCTCAAAGAAAAACTATCATTTAACCCTCCTTAAATTATTCTGTAAGCCAGGAAAGGCAGGAACACTTTCCAAGTCCTTTTTATAAAGTCATTATTACACAGATATCAGAAACTAGATAAGACACAAATAAAAAAGCAGAATCATAGGTCAGTCTCCCAGTGTTCATCACAGGGAAGCTAAAAATACTTTCCAACAGAATTGAAGAACACATCAAGTTGGCTTTATCACAGAGATACAGGGGTGGTTCAACATGCATCCATAAAATACAATAATATATCAGTAAAACCTAGCACATGAATATAGTCAAGAAGAAACTATATTAGACATAGACAAGGCATTTGACAAAAAATCCATCACCATCTCATGATAAGAAGTTCTGCAGAGTTAAGGCATACAAGTGACATACAAATATGGTATCTTCACAAAATGAAACAATACACAACAAACCCAGAAATGCTCTAAGCATTTCTACTGAAAACAGTAACAAGACAAGGACATCTATCCTCTTGAGTCTTATTCAATTTAGTAACTAAAGACTTTACATTTTTTGTATTATTTTATGTATACTGGTGATTTGCCTACATGTGCACCCCTGGTATCCAGAGGTCAGACCAAGGCACTGGATCCCCTGAGCTGGTGTTACAGATGGGTTGTGAGGCACCATGTGGGTGCTGGCAATGGAGCAGCCAGTGCTCCTAACCACTGGGTCATTCCAGCCTCAGTGCTTGAAGTCATACCTAGAACATCAAGATAAGAGGAGGTAAAGAAGGTATAAATAGGAAAGGAAGTCAAAGTATCCTTATCTGCAGGTGACATGACTACAAGAAAACTTTCACAACTGATAAACACAGTCAATGAAGTAGCAGAGTACAAAATTAACACATAAAACCCAATAGCCATCTTATATCCCAACAAGAAACCCAGCGAGAAAGAAATCAGGAAAATAACTCCAGTCATAACTGCCTCAAAAATACCTTGGAACAAATCTGACCAAGAAGTGAAAAACATGTACTATGAAAACTTGAAGGGACTGAAGGAAGAAACAGAAGAAAATACAAGATGGGAAGACATCCCATGTTTATGGGTTAGTAGGATCAGTATTGTGAAAATGACCATTTTATCAAAAGGAACTACAGAACCAGTGCAATCCCCACCAAAACCCAATGCAATAGCGAATCAAGTCTTTAAAATATAAAAATGCTGCTAGAGGTATCACCACCCTGTCAAGGTATGCTACAGAGCTGTAATAATAAAACCTGCATTGTACTGGTGTATAAACAGGCACACTAATCAATGGAATACAATTGAGGACCAAGACATATAAACCTTTGCTTCTATAGCCATCTGATTTTGAGGCTGGAAAAAGGACAGCATCTTCAATAGATGCTTCTCAAACTGGATAGCTACAAGTAGAAGAATCAAACCAGATCCTTATCTCTCACCCTGGAAAAAAAACTCAAGCTGCCCTGTGGGTGCTGGGAATTGAACCTGGGACCTCTGGAAGAGCAGCCAAAGCTCTTAACCCCTAAGCCATCTCACCATCTCCATCTCCAGCCCCTGAAAATATTATTTTAATGTTCAACATATTTAGTCATTAGGGAAATGTAAATTAAAAACATTTTGAGATTATCTTACCTCAATCAGAAGTTCCAAGAAGAGACAAAATGCCAGTGTAATTGCAGGAGAAGAGCAATTTGTTGCTGCAGGTGGGTGTGCGGCCACTGTGGAAATCATTGCTCATGTTCTTCAAAAAGCTGCATCTAGACCACATGCTCGACCTATGCATTCCTATTCCCAAGGGCCTCTGTCCTATTACAAAGATACTTGTTCAATCATGTTCACTGTTAATGCAGTCACAGTAGCCAAGAGATGTCCATCTACTGCTGAATGAACAATGAAAACATGCTCTACATATACAAAATGGAATATTATTCTGTTGTAAAGAAGAAAAACAAAATGGTGAAATATGCAGTAAATGGATGGAGCTAGAAGTAAACATTCTGAGTGAGGTAAGCTAGATTCAGAATGACAATGATGTCTTCTCTTATATGTGGATGGTAGATTTGAATCTTCTAATATGTGTATCTGAATTCGAGTACCCATAAAAGGCAGGAAAACTAGTAAGGGACAATGGCAGGGTGGATTTCAAGGAAAGGGAGACAGAGAACACATGGTTATGAATGGGGAAAAGGGAATATGGAACAGGAAGGGTTAAATGGGGTGGGGGATGAGAGGGCAGAGCAGAGGAGTAATTATGGTAAGGGATAACTAACACTAAAGGACTTTGAAAATGCCATATGGAAGCTTACTACTGTTGAAGCTTCCTAAAAAATGACACAGACACACATAAACACACAGACATACAGACTTTAAATGGAGTTACTCTGTAATGAGGAGCAATGCCTCCCTCAGACACGACAGGCTACCAAATAAAAACCCCAGTGCTAGGTATGGATTACCTCTTTTCAACCTGTTTGTCAGTGGGGTCCCAGAGATCCCCTAAACCTTACAGGCTATTGCACTGTTCTTGGTTACCCTACAGAAGTTGAGGGTAAGACCCTATTGCTGATGACAACATATCCTTGAATCACAAGATACGGAGAAATCAAACTAGTATCAACTTAGAATCTTAATCTGTATTGGCTAGCCTTCACACTGCTGGAAGGTGCTCTGCATGCTATCCAGGAAGAAATATAATCAACATTTGCCATGCTGCGAACTCTGCAAGCTACAACTGTCCCAACAAGATATGGCCATTGGTGCTCATTGGGAGAATGCTGTAGGAGCAATCACTTTCTCATTGGATTTAAGCATCACAGGTCAGAACTCTTGCCTGATACCTTTACCTGGGCTAAAACCTGTTGCTAGCTAGGTCACAGGGCCTGGCCAGAGAACCTAATGTTACCATTTAGCTAAGTAAAAGTAATGATAAACTGCCATTCAGTTTTTTTTTTAATATTTTCATTTTATTTGTATTGGTGTTTTTGTCTGCATGTATGTGTGAGAGTGTGAGATCTTGGAGTTCCAGTTGTTAGCTGCCATATGGATGCTGGGAATTGAACCCCAGTCCTCTGGAAGAGCAGTCAGTGCTCTTAACCGCTGAGCCATCTCTCCAGCCCCTGCCATTCAGTTCTTATCTAGACCGATCTGAGTGTCTCTCAATCCTCTTCAGAGCAGCTTCTTTTTATAATAGAGAGCAATTAATACAGGGAACTACAACTGGTCAATGTGTAGAGACTGTAGCTCCCAGCTCTAAATGAAACATTCATATTGCACCCTAGCAGTTCAGGGAGCACGGAGGAAAGATTGCATGAGCTAGATGTGTGCAGTGAAATGAGATCTGCCAGGCGAACTCACAGTGACTGTGATGACACGCAGAAGACCTACACAAGATCAAGTCAGTCAGAATCCCAGCAAGGATGGAGGAGGAGCTACTGGTAGCTGGTGGCTGCTGGAGGAGGGAGAATTGGTTTCTTCCCAGGTGCAGCCACCTGAGAGACTACCCATGCTCCAGTAGTTTGTCCTATACCCATGCTCACTAACTGGACTTGGCCGGGCTTTAAACACTGATAGTAGAGGTTGGCTGGGAAGGAATAGTGCTGAAGAGGACAGGGGAGAAACTGGAGGGGAGTGCATTTGATCAAAATATATTTTATCCATGTATGAAATTCTCAGACAGTTCAAAAGAAATTATGTCTCCCACAGTAAACTATTTTATTGAACTGAAATTATATCCACATACTAAATAGGTTCAAAAATAAATTGCATTTTGCTAAGTCCCATTGAAACAAACATGAAAAGCTATATATCTTATTTTAAAATCACTGTTCATTTCAGTCAGCATGTTGACTCAAATATTCCATGAAAAAAATGCTGCTCTAATTTCTAAAAGTTCTAGAAAAAAATTAAACTTATTAAATAAGACTAAGAAAATCAGCACTGGTAATTAAGTATCCATTTAAGCATACTTTTGCTTTGCCAATGCTAGTCTCCATAACAAGTTATTTCCTTAAGAAGTCTATGCTACTTTGTTCATGTATCTGATCTCTGGTAACAGTTTAGTGACAAGCAGAGTTCAGCTCAGTCTAGGATGCTAAGCATCTAACTTTTCTTCCTGCCTACAACATTCTAGGGTTAAGACTGCAGTCTAGTGACTGAGTGGCTAGCTCATTCTTTACCTGTGTCATTCAGGACTTTAAAAGATTTCTCTGCTGTAAGCATGACTCTTTAAGTAGTGACAGCTTAGCTTATATTTATATAGGAAATGATTCCAAATGGATGTTTTATTAATTTTTGATCTAAAATTATGTTTCTGACTTATGTGTTACAAATTCAACTTCAAGAAACCATGCTAAGAGTTCTTAAGAGATTTTTCCTTTGAACACCACCTATATATCTTAAATTACTGTCATTGAAATACTGAAATATCAGGAAAATTTTCTACTCCATTATACCAATCTGTAGTCTCACAAAATTTCTTTATAGTGTATCTCCACTGGCTTAACACTCTTTTACCAATCAAGTCTTTAAAATCTTGAGTATTGTACTTTTTTAATTTTGCACCTCTGAAAAAATGAGAACCTCCTACAAAACCTTGGAAAGAGCACTTACAGCTTCTGAGAGAACTATTTGTTCTGAGACAGGGTCTCTCTGCAAATCCATTAATCTCAATGGCTTGAACTCTGGATCCTTTTACATCCGTCTCCCAAAGTGCTAGGATTATGGGCATATTCCATTGTGCCCAGTTTGAGGACCATCTTTTCTTGGTTAGCTGTAATTAAGCCAGCTCCAGGTCAACAAACATGTGACTATCATGTCCTTATAGGTAGAGTTTGTGTGTGTGTGTGTGTCGGGAAGAAAAGGCTCATTACAATAGTTTTGAACTTGCTTTATTATCAATACAGAATACAAAATCTAATGTTGAAGGGAGATTTCTTGTTTCAAGATATACTCACACTAGCAAGACTAAACATTAGCAAAGTTTCATATAGTCTGATAGGAACTGTAAGTGCTAACAGTCATGCTTGAGACACATTGACAGTTGCTGCAGAAGAAAGCCGATTTATGTAAGAGACGCTGATGACAACCCTTGATAAATGTTTAGGAACTATTTGTCATACTACACAATTTGTGAAAGATGGGATTACAGCTGTCCTAAGCAAACAAAAATTTAAAGATACTTTTATTTATCAGATTCCACATTATATAGTGTTTACAAGTGTAGGAATTTTTTTTAAACAGAAGTAACATACACTATAATAAAATGCCTTACTAAATGATTCTGGGTCTAAGTGGGAAGAAACCCATTTTGTTCTGACTTTTAATACTAAAATCTTGAAAAAGTATTTTCTTTATTGCAGAATAAACACTGTAAAAGACATTGGCAGTAGTAACACACTATCAAAATATATACAAATGGCAGCTATGTAATTTTCATGTTTTTTACAATAGAAATATGCATATTCTCAATTTAATCTCCAGATGAACCATCTCCAATATCAATGTTGAGGAATTCTTTGATTTTATCGTATAGCACCAACACCAAGGCACCCCCTGTACCACGAAGAATATTGGAGAAGGCACCACGGAAGAATGCAGCTGTTCCTTCATTTTGGTATATTTTCAAAAAGCAGTCTAAGGTTCCTTTATACTGCCGTTCAGACTCACCACTCTATGTGTAAAAGACAATTTTCTATTAGATTATTATCTATAGGACATGAATAAAATCCATGCTGTGCCGAGCTAATGAGAGTAAACTTAATACTGCACTGAGGGAATGAAGACTGTTGGCACTTTACAGAAGCATTGCCCATATGCTAGGCTCGCCAAATGTTAAAGGATAACATCACATAAATCATAGTTTAATCTCACCACATTTCAATTAACTGAAAAAATATAGATCAAAATTATCACTAGAAAAATACCTGTTTGGGGATTAGGAATTTTTTTTAAAGAAAACCTGGAAAAACAATGGCCCCAAGACTCTTTATATTAAATCTGTAGATGAAGTATGAGTGATAAGTTTATAAGGGGCTAAAAAGATTGAAGAGTTTTAAAAGTTTAAGAAGAAATAAAGTAGGAAAAAGGAGATAAGTACAAGTTATAAGGGAAAACAAACAGAGCGGAGTATGTGATGGAGGAGGTGGCTCAGAGCTTCCTCTAAGTGTGAGGACCTGACTTCAGATCCCCAGAACCCACTTAGTCCGAAGTCCTAGGGCTCCTATGGTGAGATGGGGTGGAGGCTGGAGACTCCTGGAAGCTCAAGGGCCAGCTAACCTGTCATGGCAGGTAAACAAGAGCCCTTATCTAAAGCAAGGTGGAAAGTGAGGCCTGACACCTGAGGTTGTCCTACGACCTTTGTATGCATGCCTGCACTCGCACAGATAAACACACGAGTATGCATAAACACAAACACACAGATTTTTTTTTAAGTCAAAAGATAATGAAAACAATAACATGGAAAGTTAAATAAGTTCTTTAAAATATATTGGGGGAAATTTTCTGTAAGTAATGTTTTAGAAAAAGAATGACCTCCAAATTATTAGAAATTTCAAGGACAACATAAATGCAGATAATCAGAGATTTTGAAGAGTTACATATAACAAAATTTATGATAATTATTTTTAAATCTCAGAAAACAGAGAAGCAAACCTACCAAAACATAATTTACAATTTCCAGGAAAGTAAGTCCTAAAGCTATAGAATCAGTGCCTCAGAAATGCAACTGTCAAAGCTGCTGTCACAAGGAAAGCAGCATATTCCATGGGTTCCACGCCATCGTCACTGAGATTCTGCTATCAGGAGGCTGAATCTGATCGCCTTAGGCAGTGTGCATTCCTAGGTCCTTTGCACATTTCTTTTTAATCAGTAACTGTGTGTCTTCAGTACAGCACTATGAGTTTGGGTGCAGGTTCTATTTGTACCACTAGAACTTAGTGTAGACTAAGCAGTCAAATGTTTACTAAGAAATGAGTGTAACATGAAAGAGAATACATAAAGTATTGAGAAATTTATGTTTAGAACACAGATTATTACATGAAGTAATATTTCAAAGGCCCTAAGCTTGATTCACAGACTTAAGTTTGATTCCCAGAACTCATATGGTGGCTCACAACCATCTGTAAATCCAATTCCTGGGAATCCAATGTACTCTTCCTGGCATCCTTGGGCACTGGGCAAACAACGGGTGCACAGACATACATAAAGGAAAAATATCCACACCCATCAAAGAATAATTATTCCAGAAAAATTCAAAAATGGGAATATTCATGTAATCTCTATTACTCCCTCCCATTCACACTCCCAGACATTCAGGAGCAGAAGGCAGTTTTGTTCTCACAGCACAAAGGAAGAAGCTTTGCTGGCTGCTGGCTCTTTTACAGCAGGAAACAATACTAGCTGGAGCAAAAAAAGTAGAAAAATGAACTTTGCCTTTCAGCTAAAATGTATTGGAAATCCAAGTAAGACACAGATTCAGATAAACTTATAAGTCTGTTACCTGCATCATCATACGTCTTCTGACCGTGTCAAAGGGATAGGAGAGAATTCCAGAGCAGGACGTCACGATTTGAGCAATGATAAAAGAGACAAGAAACGGGGTTTCCTTTGGCTTTGGCAATAAGCCCTAGGAGAAAAATGTTATCAAGTAATTAATCTAGTTTTCCAAAGTATCTTAAATTAATTCAAAGGATATTTTTTATAAATATGTGAAAGATGATGAAATTATATTTGAAGTACAATTTAAAAACATCTGGAGCTGAGAATGTAGGTCAGTGGTAAAGAGTTTGCCTAGCATGTAGAAGGCCCTGCATTTGATATCCAGAGCCACAGACCAAACCAAATCTAGCTGGAGTTCATAACAGGAGATTGGTAAGAAAAGATATGATGTTCACACATGATGATGCTTCAGATTTATGGAAATAAAACATAAAATATGTTTTAGAAACTATTAAAATTAGACTATTAATGGCACATAAAACAAAATGTCAGCATCCACTGACCAAAAAAGGTCTTTCTTGTATAACTGAAAAGTGATATTTGATGAACAACTTCAAAGTTCCATGCTAGTGAAGAAGCATTCCTGACTGTCAATATTGAAGGAGATAACATGCACAGGACACTGTGATTACACATGAATTTGAGATACAAATTCCAATAATAATAGATTAAGCTAAAGTAATCTTTCTATACTACAATAATGATATTTAACTACATTTATAGTATTAAGAGGGGAAGAGGAGTAACATGCAAGTCTAGTATAAAATCCCTCTTAACTTTTAATAGAAAATGCTGATAATACTTTCATTGATTCCTTTTGGAAACATGCCACAGTGGTGAAGAGCAAAGATGTTTTGCTTATCATTTAATAATTAAATCCAACAGTGGCAAGTGGTTGAACCAAGCCATTTAATTAGCCCTTCCTTAGTTCTGACACTGACTATCTGCATATAAAAAGTGATAATACAATTAAAGTAAATCAGCAAAACAGTTAGAACATGCATTTTTACCTACAGAAGATAGAGGCTCAACCAGTACACTTTCCGTGGTATCCTGTTTATTATGCAAAAGCCTTAAAAGCTTCCTTGTTGAAAAAATGTTCATGTAAAGTCTGTTATAATAGTTAAAATTTAACTGAATTATATTCATACAATTGTCATGGATTAAATAAAATTTATTCTCTATCATTTATTTTGCCTTATGTAAATAAAGTATATGTTAATTAGAATACACTAATTAGGATACAAAGAACAAACCATGTATCTAACAGCCATTTAAAGTCACCAAATTACCTTAACGGTGTCATAAGCTCCAAAATAAGAGGCTCGGTAAACAATGATACCCTGAACGGAGACACCAAACCCTTGGTATAGACCAATAATTCCATCTGACTTTGCTATTTTCATGATGCAGTCACCTAACCCCTTGAATTGCCGTTGCTCGGGACCTAAAATAAAGCAATTAAAACTCTAAGTAATATTTATATAAAACATCTTAAGCAAAGTAATAAAATATTTTAAAGATTCAAATGATTTGAGACTTCTACCCAGAAAATTTTCCGAAGGACACAAGTAATCTTCCCATTCATTCAAGGTTGCAGGAAGTATTTTAAAATAAATTAACTGAAAATATTAATCTCAGTCGGGCAGTGATGATGCACACCTTTAATCCCAGAACTCATCTCTGTGAGTTCAAGGCCAGCCTGGTCTACAAGAGCTAGTTCCAGGACAGGCTCCAAAGTTACAGAAAAACCCTGTATCGAAAAAGAAAAAAAAATCTCTTACTAAAGCAAGCAGTTTGACATGAAATATTTAGGAAGAAACAAAGGAAATCTCCAGAGTTACAGCTGTTAATCTCACCAGAGAAGAACCACTATAAACAAATAAGGGATACAGAAGGGTCTATGAGAACAACAGAAAACTTATTGGCAAGCTTTGGGCTTACTCATTTGTTAAATGTTCATTTCGATTTTCTCTTAAAAAAAGAAAAAAGTAGATACTCTAAGCCTGATTACTACATATTTGGTTCAGAATAAATTCTGTAGACTAGAAACTAGAAAGAAGGCTCAGCAGTTAGGAGTGTTTGCGGCTCTTCCAGAGGACGAGTTCAGTTTCCAGCACTCATGCTAGATGGCTCACAAGTGCCTGCAATTTCAGTTCCAGAGGACTGAACACCCTTTTCTGGCCTCTACCAGCACCTGTATACACGACAGTTACCCACAGACACACACACACACACACACAAAATCTCAAAAATCTGTTACATTTGATAACAAAGTTGATACACATGGCTCAAAGCACAAAGGAATAGTTAATACTTATAAAAATTGTACCTTTTCCAATATCAACACCTAATCGGGTTCTGGCAAAATCTAGTGGATATACCACACACAAGGATGTTGCTCCAGCAGCCCCTCCAGAAGCCAGGTTTGCTAGAAACCACCTCCAGAACTGAAATACCACAAATTAAAAAAGCATTAACCTACTGAATATGACAGTTAAAAATAGCTAAACCAATTTTCAAAAAGATTAGAAAGCAACCCAATATTTATAAGCTGCTCTTATGAACATGTATGACAACATACAAAACATTTCCCTCGTATCCATGCAACCTCTTCCCCCATTATGTTCTCATGCTGGGGACAGAGCCCAGGACAGCATCATGAGAATAGAACAGATTATCTAAACTGGAGCTGTTAAGGAAAATGCAGGATACAAGGTCTTTGTAACCACAAAATAGAGTCAAGTGAAAATATCCTAGCCAAATTCAGTTTCCTGCTACATTCAATCCTAATGTTTTTAAAATTAGTTTTAAATCTTAGACTGCTTTGAAACTCCTAATTTTATTTTGGCCTAGAATGCCCTTCACACTGCTTTTCATAAATAAAAAACAGTTGTTGGATCATGCTTTAAGCTCTATTTCTTTCTCCTCTCCAGCCCTGTAAAACTATAACCTTATATGGCCTATAACCATATTCTCTTCCCATGAATACTTAAAGGTGAATCATAGGACCAAGATTCAAAATGTGTCACTACATTCTAGTCTTTTATTTTAAAATTATACTTAAAACTTTTTCAACCGTAGTTATTTATATATACTTATACTCCTACAGATAATTCTGGAGACCAAGATTATTTTTGTTTAATACATTTAAATACACTTTATACAATTTATCCTTGAATACAATTCAATGGTTGGATTCAGAGTTAAATAACCATCACCAGTTTTAAAACATTTATATGACCTCTCAAGAAAATTCTATATCTCTTATAAGTCATTCTCCCTAACGCCTTGAGCCCTAGGTACCTATCAATATTTCTATTTCTATAGTGTCAATTGTGGAGATTCCATATGAATGAAGAAAACATAGTATGTGATTATTCGTGGTAGGTTTTTTCCATTTGATAATGCCTTGAGGTTGATTCATGTAGCAACATCTATTACTACATCATCCTGTTTAACTGCTCAATGAGTGCTATCTGGATAGATACATCTGATTTTATCAATCAACCATTTGTTTTCATTGGCTGGAAGCCAGATTCTTAGGCCATCTCTCTTTTTTTAACCAAGCAAGTCATGGGACTTTGCCATAGACACATGCTCAATAAACAGTCGTTTTAATGAGCATATAGGCAATGACACTATTTCCAGATTCTGTGGCTCCTTTTAAGTGAAAAGCATCCGTACTACTGTTTGTCGTGTTACATAATCACAGTCAACTGTATCAGGAGATTACATGTGACACTGGGGTAACCCACAGAATATCTGGCAGAAAAAGATGAGTGGGGCCAGACTTTCTTAGGAATCTGACATGAGAAATTAGTCTATGCAGTTAGTAAGAATAGAAATGGAAATGTCATTCTTTTTTTTGATATTTGATACTTGAGTGTTTTTTTTTCTTTTTTTCAATCTAGAGACAGACTCATTCCCAGGAGGTAGGGGGAGAAATCACATACGTGTAAACATACATATTTGGTGTTACTGGTAGTGTTGACACAGCATAGATACCAGGTTAAGATGCTCTGACCTAAAGAAAGACCACCAAAGATCACTGTGAAATTAACCTTGACCTCACATTACAAACATGTGAGTTACGCCATCTTTGCATCTCTGGGATGAACCCCACTTGGTCATAAGGAATACTTTTTCTCTCTCATGTGCTGCTGGACTTCATGAACTAGAATTCTGTTGAAGATTTTTTTCTTCTCTCCTATGTGCTCATCAGGGATACTGCCTTCTCATTTTTTGTTGTATTCTTTTGGTTTGGTATGATGGTGTTAAAGGAGGTGATTGGCTTACATATTTACTGTAACTTTTAGTCTATTTCTAGCTATTAAAAAGTTTACTATATTATTAAACCTCCCATACCCTTCTATATCTTCTGTTTGCGATGTTTTTGTATGTGTGTGTGTTCATATGAAAGTCGAAGGACAACTTTGGGTGCCATTCCTCGGGGGCTATATATCTTGCATTTTTGGGGTGGGGTTGGTAGACTTAGGGTCTCTTACTTACCTAGCCAGAGCTCACCCATTAGGCTAGGCAGGTTGGCCAGTAGACCAAAAGGTATGGCTGTCTCCCTTCCCCAGCATGAGGATTACTAGTGCACACCATCAGGCTCCAATTGTTTATTAAATATGTGTTGTGAAGCTTAAACTCATCCTGCTTGTGCAACAAATATTTTGTCTATTGAACCATCTCCCCAGCCTTACTCCATCTGTTTATTACATAATTTTCATTTGCCTTGACCTTTCTTTTTTGTTTTCATTTATTATTATTATTATTAAAAAATTTCCACCTCCTCCCCTCCTCCC
>LOJH01015349.1:3972-15010 GCA_001685095.1 Ellobius talpinus | reverse complement strand
TGGTAAGGGCAGTACCACTTCACAACTAAAAAGGTCACAGCTGGGACTGTCTGAGTTCCAGGCCCACCTCCTTTGTTCTATACTTGGTCAAACCACATGCGATAGGCCATAGAATTTAAAATATCTGGTATGCTTAAACTATTGCTCTGGAGGAGCCCCCTTCCCCTGTTCATCCTAAAGGAAGGAACCGTTCATTAAACTATTCTAGTGGCAGTGAGGGGCAAAGGGTGAGTTTTTTCAGGTACCAAACAGGAGACTACTATTCCTGGAGAGGCTGGCCCACGAACTGCCCTCAAGAACCAGCAAACCAAGCTGAAGGCCGTCTGTCCACAAAAATCCTGTCCCTGGTGCTGCGGAGACGCAGGGTGCATGGGCAGAGAATGGGTTGTTTCAGTTGAGTCATGGAGGCCCCTTGGAAGCAAAACACATCTACATGGTGGAACTGAGAATGCCCCAGAATGCCCCAGAATGCGATGGCTAGAATGACAAAGAGGGAAGGTGAATGTCGAATGTCAGAAGATGCTTTGGAATGTCAAAGAATGTCCCAAGGTATTGTGGGTTCTTGTAAATGTCAAACTATGCCCTAGAACATGTACAAGGACCAACTTCTAGTGCTAGGCAATGTTGTAGATGACTGGAAATGTCACAACTGACTTGGACAGCTCTCCTGGTCTGCAGGAGGCTGCTTGCTGAGAGGTCACAGGATATCATGGAAACTGTAAGCCTGGGAATCACTGTGGAGATCACAGGAGCTCACTTGCACATTGTGCAGATGGGGAAACTGGGGGAGGGAAAGGGTACAGTTCCTGTCTGGTGGACACACAGTCATAGACAGAAACAGATTTGTCATCTAAGTCTCTGGCCTCCGAGGCTGAGCAGCCTCCCTGGGCCAGGGGCTCTTGGGGACTAATTAACCCTGTGATGGAAACAGCAGTGCCCAGGGGGTATTGAGCAAGCCTCCCGATTCTGACTGGCATTGGCCTTCTGTCAGGATGGGAATTAACTCCACATGTGGGGCTTTCTGGTCTGGAGCATAAAATAATGAGTTATTTCTGTGAAATCAACAGAATACCAGTTCTGCAGCCTGGAGAGGGTGGCTGTGTCGGGGAGCCTTTGAGGGTACTCTCCAGGCCCTGGCCACAGAAGGTGCCTCTAGCTTTCTTGGGGATACTCCTTGCACAGTCAAGGACTTAGACATGCCAGTTTTGTTTGGAGCTCTTGGTAGAGGCCCAGAGGCTCAGGAGAGTGGGATCAAGCATGAAGGGTGGAGAAGCTGGAGAGGGACCTGGAATAAGAAGCTCTGATATCACACTGAGGTCAGAAGTCAGGTGGGTTTATGGTTATGACTGGAAGTGAGCTTGGAGTGTGAGCATGGGGAGTGTGTCATGAGGCCTCTAGGACACAAGAGACACTGCTCATGCTAAGCACTCATTGCTTCTCCCACTTTGTCTATGATCCCTACAACCTTCTCTGTCTGTCTCCCCTCCCTTCCAGCACACAACCCAGGACCAGCCCTGCCCCCAGAGTCCTTTGGTTCTATGACTTGTGGTCAGCACAAATGGGTGGAACCATGCCCTGGGTTGGGGGGAGGAGCTGTATTATAGGGAGCATTTCAGAGACCTGTCCACGGTGCTGCTGGGGATAAACCCCTTTCTGGAGCTGATGGTTTAGGAACCTGTCCTAACAGAGCCCAAAGGCAGCCCAAGTTGCTCCCTAACCCAAGGCTACAGAGAATTGGCAGTGGTGTGGAGCTGCTTGCCAAGGAAGGTCCCTCTTCCTTGGTGGAAGATGGGAGTCAGAATTGGCCATGTCTGACCAATGTTGCCATCTCTACGGAGGCTGGGACTTTGCCTCTGGAGAGCTGGACTGGCAGTGGCTCAGGACATTAGACACACAACCTTTTCACCAAATCTTCTCTTCACTCTGGGAGTCTGTGTTGGTGGAGACTGCTCATTTGTTTCCCAGCCACCCTGACCTGACTAATCACACAGGAACTATATTAATTAGAACACTGGTCAATAGCTCAAGCATATTCCTGGCTAACTCATATCTCAAATTAGCTCATTTCTATTAATCTATGTATTGCCATGAGGCTGTGGCCTACTGGTAACATTTTTTGGCGTCTTTCTCTTTCAGCAGCTACATGGCATCTCCCTGACTCTGCCTATTCTCTCTCATTTCCTGCCTAGTTTTACTCTGCTAAGTCATTGACCAAAACAGCTTTTTTTTATCAACCAGTGAAAGCAACACATATACAAAAGGGCATCCCACATCAAGTTTGCCCTTATAGTTGTGAAAATAACAAGGTCCCAGCAGAGCTTGGTGGCATAGTGGAGTTCAGGAAGGAGCTTGAAAAAATGTTCAGGATGGGGTAAGGGGCTCAGGCAAGGACAATCCACTGAGTGCCCTAGAGTCTGGTCAGTGGCTGTGGAGAGCCACACAGGGGAGGGAGCATTGGAATGAGCCCTCTTCTCCGGTCAGTGTTAATGAAGCTCTTCAAGCAGGGCACATGGCATGTGTTGTTGGGTTGCCAAGTCTGAGAGTAAACATGTCTACTCAGGTGGGTTTATTTGGTGTATATGCTTCTGTGCACAAGTCTCCAGGGTTGCTGCAAGAACCAAGAATGAATGTGGTAATGATAGACAAATCACCAATAAGACAGTTCTACAGATACAGCAAAGGAAGGGCTGGGGCTGATATGCCAGGTCCCTGCTACATATACAGGGCCTGCATTTACTCCGTCCCTCATGTTGAGTATGTTTCTTACTCTACCCATTCTCTGTCCATCATTCCCACTCTAGTTCTGAGACCCTGAGCGGTAATGAATTGAGAAATGGATGTATTAGTTGGCCTGGGCTCCAGAGCTCTGAATTTTGATTAGTTGTAGTTTTCTGTAGTGGTCTCATTCTGCTGCAAAGAAAATATTCTTTCATGTGAGATGAGTACTACACTTCTCTGTGAGCATAAGGACAAAAGTTTAGAGTTAGGAGTTATGCTGCTTTAGTTAAGTGGTGGTTTAGGTTCTCCTCCAAGACCCATGACTTCACTAGCCCTGAGAAGTTGGCTAGGTTTCCAGTACTAGGCATGACATTGGATTCTTCCAAGGTACACATGTCACTACTGTACCTTTTAGGTTGTTGTACTAGTTATTGTGCTAGTTATTGATATGTCTGTAAGAATCGTGGCTGGCTGGATGGGATTGTTGGTTGCCACCCTCCTTTGGAAGCTTGCATAGAGTCTTCCAGTACCATGAGAATTAGACCTGAGGGAGGGGCTTTCAGGTCAGATCCAGCTCAGGGGACTCTGGGCCCTGTGTCAGAAGTGCGTGTCTTCAGCAACAGAGACTTTACCTACAGGGGGAAACCAAGGGCAATAGCAATAACCTGTAATCTTCCCCAGGGAAGAGCACCAATTGGTTTTCCAATAACACATGGTCAGCCCTGAAAACATTTAAAAACAAGGGACATTATACAGATCAAGCAGGTTGTATTTATTTATTTAGGAATATAGATGTATTGTATATACACATATATACATTATCCACACATATGTATGTAGTAACAACTCATGAAAAAGAGGCCATGAATTTGAATGAGAGCAAAGAGGAGCACATGGAAGCATTTGGAGGGAGGAAAGAGAAGGGGGAGTGATGTAATTCTATTATAACCTACAAGAAAATGGAAAAGAATCCTTTAAGAGGAAGGAACCGACATGAACTGAAGGAGGGAAGGAGGACAACGGAGAGAGGCTGTTGGGATCGACAGGCTGAGGAGCTCACAAATAAGTAGTGAGGACGGGGACAAAGGGCAGAAGGGCAGAGAGGACCATCCTGCACTCTAACCTAGTTTCCTTTCCCTGACCTTGAAGTCTGACTTCAGGCTGGAATTCAGCTACTTGATGGCGTCCTTCATGCCTTTGAAGATGGATCTCTGCTGAAACTTGACTGTCTGCAATCAGAGCCTGGAGCTCCGTCAGCAGTGTCCTGGGAGGACAGCTTGAGTCTGGGCAGGGAGGAAATTTGTAGAGGAGGAAGTCATTGTGAGCCAGGTGGACACCCACAAGGGGAGCCTTCCAATGTTGGGCACCTTAACCCTGGGCACCTATTTCCCTGCTCTGCCCTGGAGGCACAGAATGGCTTGGGAGAGTGAAGGGTCACCAGGACTTCCACCCTTAGTTTGTGTGTGATCTCTGCCTCAAAGGGTTTATGTTCTAACAGAGAGAGATTGACAAAGTTCATGTGACACAGGGACAGGTATAACAAAGACATCTGTAATGGTTTGTTTGTTTATTTACTTCACTGAATCTGGAGAAAGTCAGGGCTCAGGGCTCAGGTCACAGTCGCCTGCTGCAATGCCTGCTTTTTATGTGGGTGCCGGAGGACTCATGGGCCACCACAGAAAGCACACGACACAAGGAACCTTGTGCTTTCTCTTTCCTTCCCTAAGTTTATGTATTTATATTTAGTTTTTTATTACATTTATTTAGTGTGTGTGTTCCCATGCATGGGAAATGCGTGTTTGGAAGTTGGAGGGAAGGGAGCTACTGGATTCTTTCGTTCTACCGTAAGGCTCATGGAGGTCAAAATCAGGTCATCGGGCTTGATGAGAGAAGTCCTCTCTCTTTCTGCTCTTCCCCCAACCTCCTGAGTCCTAAGGCCACAGGCAACCACCATCACACTATAGCCTTTGAGCCCAAGTAGCCTGGGACACCCCCAGTGACCATGGGGTCTCTAGTAAGGCAATAGGCTTCTTGGACCACAATGCAGAAGGAGCCAACTCATGACTTCTAGGTTATGTGTACTAAGTAATGACTCAGGAGGGTATGGTCATGCCAGAAAGTCTAAGCATAGGATTAGAGTTGGGACTTTGAGCCATATGATACATGCCCTACCTCTGGGGATAGACGTGGATTAAAAATTGAGTTTGAGTACATGGACATTCTGTCAGCGGCTCTGTGCAATGGTCCCATATCAAACATGGACACTGTGACTCAGGTGAGCTTCCACAGTTGGCAGGACCGCACTTACTGTCACAGGCTTATATGGTCCCTACAGTCCCTGTGGTAGAAGGAAGCTTGTGTCTTTGAGCCTCCTGGCCTCTGCAGCATCTTGCTGGTCATACATCCAAGGCTATGCTGAGTTCTCTGTGAGGGCGAAATGGAAATCCCCAGATTTGTTATCAGCTGGTCAAAAGTGAAGACAGCCTGGGGAACCCCAGAGTTGCACTTGCTGTCTGAGGCCAGGGCAATTGTGTGGGGGAGGGCGTGGCTGTGTTCTTAAGCCTGTAATCTCTCATAGTCGGGAGCCAGAAATCCTTGAATCCTCGCAGGCAGGGAGCTCAGAGGGTGGAAGCCTAAGTGTTGCTACACTTGATGAGCTTGATTCTTGGGACCCACAGAGCGTTAGGAGAGACCTAACTCCCCAAATTTGTCCTTTGACCTCCACATACACACTTTATCACCCACCACAAAAAATAATAAATGTAATAAGAAAAGTTTTTATGTAATCTTATGCTGGCAGCCTCTGTCCTCCTTTCACCTCTGGACCAGAGAAAGGAACTTGTTTGTGTAGTAAGAGGCCACTTGTTAGTTCCCGGTCGCCTGGCTAGCTTAGACCTGAAATAATCACACAGAAACCTTATTAATTAAATCACTTCTTGACCCATTAGCTCTAGCTTCTTATTGGCTAACTCTTATATTAATTTAACCCATTTCTATTAATCTGTATATTGCCACGTGGCTGTGTCTTACCAGGTAAAGCTCCCAGAGTCTATCTCCGGAGGCTCCATGGCATCTCTCTGACTCTGCCCTTCTTTCTCCCAGCATACAGCCTAGNTCTTATATTAATTTAACCCATTTCTATTAATCTGTATATTGCCACGTGGCTGTGTCTTACCAGGTAAAGCTCCCAGAGTCTATCTCCGGAGGCTCCATGGCATCTCTCTGACTCTGCCCTTCTTTCTCCCAGCATACAGCCTAGCTTTCCCACCTAGTTCTGTTCTTCCCTGCCATAGGCTCAAAGCAGTTCTTTATTCATTAGCCAATAAAAACAACATATAAACAGAAGGACCTCCTATACCATGTTTGAAATCAGAGAATGCTCAGTGGGGATCACCAGAACAGTCTCCTCAAAAGAGGGAAACAAGTCATGAGGGCTAAAGTTACATTCAAGTTTAAATTACTGGGCTTAAGAGATCTATAAAGCAAAAATGCCTCTAGCCTGTAAGCCCCACTTGCCCAAGGACAGATCACTTCCTGGAATCCCGGGGGCTGTTGTTCATATAAGATAACAAATGTGTGTTTTCACTTCTACTGCACAGGGTGTGCATAATCACATGTAGGCAGGAAGTACGGCAGGATGTATGCTTGCCCCTGATTGGACGACAGTGGAAAGAACGTCCTTGTGGGTTTTGCCTTTATAGGCCTGTGACTAATGTAATTTGGTGCCATACTCTGGGAATCCCGGTTATTGACCAGGCCAGAGTTTATCATCTTGGCCAGTATTTAATAAAACTTGCTTCAAATTTGGCTCAAAAATTGTGGTAGTGGTCTTATTCTCACCCACATGGGATTAATAAGACCACTCTGAAAATGGGACATGGGAATTATTTTCTCCACTCTTTGGTGTCTTACTGATGGGCTGAACTGAAAAGAAGGTGAGCAAATCCATCCAGGTCAGCTCCCCATGAGCCCAGAGCCGCATGTATCCGGAGGGGCTAATAGTTCATTTGCCCTAAGCAGAACTGTCTGCCTGTTCCCCTTTCCATTCCCTTTCTTGCAGAAGGAAATCAAATGAGGTTCTGGAAGTTCTTTGGTAGCAGTTTGGAGACGGCCCAGGGAGAGGAAGAGGAAGAGAGAAGAGGCCCAGTGTTTAGCTGTCTTAAGGGAAGGCCTTTGCCTCTTCAATCCACTATCAGTAGCAGTTTCCCAGGCTCTGTTGCTACAGCTTGGCCTGTCCCTTAACAGAAGCCTGGGGCTGAGGCATGGAGCTCCTTGTGGGAGGGCATACTGTCCTTGAAGGAGATTGGGTGAGGCAAGGTCCCTCAACTCCCTGACTTTCTTTCTTTTTTTCTTCCTTTGCTTTTTTCTTTGTTTATTTTTGTTGTTCGTTTTTTGGTGTTTTTTTTTTTCAAGGCAAAATTTCCCTGTGTAGCACTGGCTGTCCTGGAATTCACCCTTTAAACCAAGTTGGCAGGCTGGCCTCGAGCTTAGATCCACCTGCCTCTGCCTTCCTTGAGTATTGGAATCACTGGTGTGTACCACCACTGCCCACCAAGACTCTGCTTCTTACAGCTTAAGAAAACTGGCAGAAATATTGATATGTGCATCTTCAAATATATGCCCTTGTTATGATTTTGTAAGGGTAAAGAACTGAAGCAACACAAATAAAAATGAGAACAATCAAAAGATAATATTCCACCCAGCCCTGAGCTGTGCCATGAACCAGTGAAGACAATTTGTTGTTTGAGAGATGGTCTCAATTATAGCCCCGACAGGCCTGTAACTCATTACATAGACCAAGCTGGCCTTGAACTCACAGAGATCCTCCTGCCTCTGACCCTCAAGTTATGATATTGGATGTACTATGGTGCTTGGCTTGATTTTTATGTAGAATTCCTAACATGATGAGATGCTATTGATAGAAGGTTAAGTGAAAACTTGAAACATGAAAGTACTACAGGGATGGGAGGCTCTGGTCCGTTCTTCACACACTGCAGCCCTTCAATAGAAGATAAATTAGCAAGAGGAAAGAACACTTTTAAAAAAAACCAAAAAAATGTGTTTCCTATGACATGGGAGCCTTCAGAAAACTCTTTACATGATCCAGGGTGGTGAGGAATGGAAGCAAAGAAGGTTGAGCAATGAGACCTAATATTCACTGACAGAGTTTGGAAATCCAGCAACACGGCTGCTCTGATTCTCTGATACTTCTTGGCCACTTTAGCCTTCTTCCTAGGAATGGGACAGGGGCCCTATGGAGTGAGCACCTCCAAGGGAGAAAGGCCTTGCCTTGTCCAGTTTTAGGGATTGGATGGGGCAGGTGTTCTTGTTCTATGGCTTGCTTCCAGGGAGAGGAATTCTGGTTTCTATGACTCATTTTGGGGGAAGAAAAGGAATAAGATATAGGAGATAAGAAAGTCAGAGGATTGTTTTTCAGGGTCTTCTAATTCGCCATGCTCAGGTACCAAAGGGCCTCAGTTGGCGGTATAGTATCACGATTGTTAGAGCTATGGATTCAGGCAGCACCTTTCTCCTGATTCTCTTCTTTGCTTCTTACTGTTTTCAGAGCAACAATATAACCTTCTTAAAATAAGAAAAAAAAAGTACCATTAGAAAGTATCTACAAAGAGGACTGGGAGGGTGGCCCAGTCACTAAAGTGCTTGCCACACAAGCATGAGGCCTCTGAGTCCAGTTCCCAAAACTCATGCTGAAAGAAAAACAAAGCAAAACTTTTGCCAGGCGTAACAGTGCACACCCCTAATCCCAGTACTAAAGAGGAAGACGCAGGTAAATCTCTGGGGGTTTCACACTAGTTGGATCTACATAGTGAATTCCAGTCAGTGTGAGAGCCAATGTTACATCTTAAGTTTTAATGACTGTGCCTAAGAGATCCAGGAAACACAAATACCTCTGATCTGCAAGTCCTTTGCCCAAGGACAGACAGTTCCTGAAATGCTGGAGGCTGCTGTTTAGGGGAGATTTCAGTCCCCTAAACAAGTTTATTTGACACATCTGCACCAGATGTGCTTGATCACATGTGGGAGGGAGGTGCATAGCCAGGAAATATGTCAGGATGCGTGCTTGCCCCTGATTGGACCTGAAGGGAAATGCGGTGAATTATGGGTTTTCCTTCTTAAGCCCTTGCCATACTTGATTCTGGGCCATTTCCTAGGAACCTGGGTATGGACCTGGCCAGAGCCCAGCCACTTGGCCAGTATTTAATTAAAGCTTGCTTCACATTTGGCTTTAAATGTGGTAATGGTCTTATTCCCGATTGGTGGGATTAACATCAGCCCTAGTTACAAGATGAGACCCCCCACCTCAAACAACAACAGAAAAATTTTGTGTTTTGTGGTGTGTACTTATAATTCCAGTGTTGGGTAAATGGAAACAGAAGATTCCCAAGGATTGCTGGCAAATCAGCTCACCCTACTTGACAACTGAGAGACCCTGTCTCAAAAAGAAAAGAAAAAAAGCTGGGTGGTGGTGGTGCATGTCTTTAATCCCAGCACTCAGGAGGTAGAGGCTGGTGGATCTCTGAGTTTGAGGCCAGCTGGTAGATCAAGTTCCAAGACAGCCAGGGCTGTACAGAGAAACCCTGTCTCCAAAAAACAAAAACAAAAAAGCCCACAACAAAACAGAACAGAAAAACAAAAAACACCACTCGAGAGCAAACAAACAAAAGCAAAAGGTGGTTGGCACCTGAGAAGCAACACCTGAGGCTGATCCCAGTCTACCCAAGCACACGTGTGCACACATGCACACACGCACACACATTGATTCATGAGAACACATTCATAAAGCACCCACTGTGCTGATTAATCTTGATTTTTGCTAAGGATGTTTATGAGGCAGTTTCTAAAAGACCTGCCTGAAAATGCAGTACCATTCTATGATCTCGGGTCCTGGTCCTGAAAAGAATTCTCAGCTTGAAGAGCTGAGATTGATCTCCAGGAACCACAGAGTGGAAAGCGAGAACTGACTTGTGCACATTGTTCCCTGGCCGTCCTCATTACATGGTATGTGCGTGTCCTCCACCCCACACGTAAGAAAACGCAGTAAAAAGCAGCTGAGCACCAGCACGCAACTCTCTCTGCTTTTCACGGCAGACTTAGTGTGATCAGCTGCCTCAAGCTCCCACCTTTACAACTTCCTCTCTACAACGGACTGTAAGCCAAACTTAAGGCAAACTCAACTTGTCTGGCTTTTGTTTCAGTTTTTGAACAGGGTCTATCCATATATAGTTTGGAACCTGATATGCAGACCAAGCTAGACTCAAACTCACAGAGATCCTCTTGTCTTTCCCTCCCAAGTTCTGGGATTAAAGATGTGTGCTGTCACCCTGGTGACCCTTCCTTCTTTAGGCTGTTTTTGTGGAAGCCATAAGGAATGTTTCTCTGACAGTCAAAGATTGATTAATGTTGTCTGCCATGGTTGGAAAATGAGTAACCTGTCGGATGTTTGCTGTACATTTGTCAATTCTTGTATAAACCCCAGGGTACCTGGATTTGTAACTAGATAAGCAGCCCATTATTTTAGAAATCCTAATTGTTTATATTTCAGGTATTATTTGAGATGTATATTGTTGGAACATTGAGGACTTTTGCCTTGTTTGTCGAGAGTCTCCATTATCTTCCACTGTGTGACTGTTGGCCTCACTTTCATTCAGCTTCTTGGCTTCCTTGGCTTCTACCACGTCAAGACCTTGAACTTCTATCATGTTTGATTTTTCTCCTTTCTGAAGGGTCTCACATTGCAAAGAATGGTCTTGCTTTCAACTAGTTTCCCTGCCTCCGTCAACACCAGAAGTTGGAATCCCTCACATGTCTCTGTTTATGTGGGTCAAGGAATCAGACTCTGGGAATACTGAACCCACCCAAGGCTAAATGCCAAAGTACTTTGGGACTCAGAGTTAACCTCCCCTCTCCCTGAGTAATATTTCCTTTGTCTGCTCAGTCCTCTGCTGAGTCCTACCTGACTCTCCCCACCTCCTCTGTTTCCACCATCCCTCAATACTGACAGCTTTTAATTGAAGAAAATGTTGCATGCTTTTTCCTTGGGGGACATAAAAAATCTACTTACCCTAAATAGGGCACCAACAATGTTGGCATTCAGGCAAACCTGGCCCACTCCTTGGAGACCTGACAGAATGTATGACCCCTGCATGCATGCCCAGTAAGCAGGTAGTACCTTGGCCTGTTGTGTGGTCTCTGTGCACATGCACTGTGCCCCTGCCTTTAAAAGTAAAAGACAAGAACACCACCCACCTTCTCCTCTCTCTCTCTCTCTCTCTCTCTCTCTCTCTCTCTCTCTCTCTCT
>LOJH01015348.1:0-18963 GCA_001685095.1 Ellobius talpinus | reverse complement strand
GTGTGTGTGTGTGTGTGTGTGTGATCTTTTACAGTGCTTGGTTAAGTGGCTTTTTATGAATGCTCCAGAGAGTTAAAAAATGCCACATATTTTAGGTTAATAGTGACACGTGCTTCTAGAAGAGTTTAATTAAGAAGGCATATAATCTGTAAATCAATGTATAGACTGCGGCTTTGATATATAGCCGTAGATATATAATTGGACAGTTCTTATTCTTTAACTACAAAGTTTTAATGTCAGTGGCAAAATTTATGAATATGAATTTAATTTGTATTGATTTGTAATGTTTATAAAGTAATCACCTATTTTAACTAGATGAATTTCTTTAAAAACACAAATAGCTAACATGCCAAGGGCTTCCTATATCAAACATTGGAGCACATCTTTTCTAGGTCATTTCATTTTATTTCTATTTTACAGAAAAGGGAAAACCTGTTTTTACTAAATGCCACAGCACAGAGTGGCTGACCAAGTCCTGACTAGGTTCTGAGCCACTGATCTTTGGTTCCTCTACTAGCACATCCTGTCCCTTTGAGGCTCTGTGAGACCACTATAGACAGAATTCCTGCTGGAGTCATCCACAGGACCAATCCGTGCATCAAGTAGGCAAACATTGGTTCTATTTTATAGACGAATTGATGCTTAAAATAAATTGCTGTTCGCAGGTGTCACAGTTGGTACAGGATCGAGTTCTCTTTGCTATTCTTGTGATGTTCTGTGTATAATTAGTGAAGGGTTTTCTGTGTGCTATTTTTATGCTCTGAAATACGTATCAGGACAGGACATTTTGTTGAGGTTTATTAGACACCTTCATCATCTATAGATTTAAAGGTGCTGTGTATATGATGGTCCCCCTGATGATTCAGAGTTCTTTAAACCTTTTTCTCTCCTTTCACACAAAATCTTGCAATACCACTGAAAATAATGCCGGCGCAGAGTGTCATAGCATACTATCCCAGGGCAGACCCAGAGGGAAGGGCAGTTTAAACTGCTTGGGCCCCTTGGCATCAAATTACATGGAGTGTTTCTGGCGATTATTCAGAATAGATATCCCTGTATCGCATGAAGCAGAGCTTGGCCTCTCGTGATAGTGACCATGAGCTTGACCATGTCATATCTCTGCCTAGTGAAGAGAGAAGTAAATTGTGTCTGTCTCAGAATCGACAGCAACAGATGGCTCTCCTTTGACTAACTTATGTGTCATAAAAGTTCCAAAGATTTTTTTATTCACTTCACTTAGCCTCACAAACACCTTTACACATTTTTTTCATTTGCGTGTGTTTGAATGTATATGTGAGCATGTGTGGGGGCTGCAGTACACATGTGAATGTTAGAAGAAGCCTCCCGATGTTGGTTCTTGCCTTATCTGCCTTGTTTGAGTCAAGGTACCTTTGCTTGCTTGGTAAGCTAGGGTAACTGGCCTTTGAACACCGAGAGATGCCATCTCCATCTCTCATTTTCAGGTAGGGACTGCCAAGGTTGAAGATGCTCTCATTTTGCTTCTGCCTTTTATGTAGGTTCTGGAGATTTGAACTCAGATCATCCAGCTTGCTCACCAGGTGCTTTTTCCCACTGAGTCATCTCAGGCCCCATCCTTACACTTTAGAAAAAATATATATTAAGATGATTCTAACTTCAAATATCCCAAAATCTAATCATATGTGGTAGCACTATTTATATGGATGAAAGATAATTTATTTCACTGAATAAACAAATAAGAAAGCAAATAATGAATATTTGTAAATATTTATTTATAAATAAATGAATGAAATGTATGTTTCTCGTCATCATTGACTGGTCATGTTTGGTATTTTTCTCTTTGCCCCAGGAGGATTCCTGTGGTGTTAACTTAAAATGATATATCAAGTTAATAATATATGTAGGCTGGCATAGCATAACTAATTCAATTTAATTGTCTCTTGTATAAAAATAATGAACCAACACATTAAAGATTGAAAATGTTAGTGCACCTCGCAGAAAGTAGTATTTAATAGAGAAGAGCCTTCCCACGTTTGGGCTGATGTTACATCATCACTTGACCAAGCTGAGACTAAGTTTATGTATGTTTTATTCAGTAGATGTGTATGTAAAAACTAAATTATTTTATTTGAGAATACTGTAGTAAATCAGTATTAACATGTGGGCAAAAGGAAATCTATCCCTTTAGGGATCATGGGAGAAACGAAGACAGAAAGCTACTTATCCAGGACCTTAGAGGTAAACTTTAGTGGGGATAGAAATTGATGGGCCCAACGAGTGTGGAACCTTAGAAGAGATGACTATATCATGTCTCATTGCTGAGTGAATGTGCAGACATCAAACAGTGTCACGTGACATGCTGTAAAGACTCGCATTAATGCTTGTGACGGATATCGGTGTTCTCATTTTCAGATGGGCAAAGACTATTCAGATGAGGCAGCCTTGATCCTCCACAGAAAAGGGTTCGATTGTCAGTTCTCCAGTAGAGGCACGGGGCTCTCCTGTTCTACTACTCAGGGAAAGGTAAGTTAAGAATGTTGTTTGCTAATCAGACGGTATGCTGTGAAATCCTCTCTCTGTGCAGTGTGATATGACCCTTCATTGCCCAGAACTCACTTGTTCCTTCTTGACTGCAAGCCACCTGCAGTTTCTTCAGAAACACTCATTCCACCTAAAATTCTGTCCTTCTCAGCGTCAAAATATATGGCTGGAATCTACATTTTGGAAGCTAATGTTCATGTCATTCCTTTGGTCTTCCATTTTGAGACTACAAAGCACCTTACATCTCCTTTCCCCCATGTTCAACTTATCCAGGCAACCCGTGCTCACGTACAATGTAGTTTAGCCATGGCAGGTAGAATCCACCTTCCACAAAGGCAGGGACAGATTTTAACATAACCGATGATTGCCATAGTGATAAGGCTATAGCATAAACAGCAAGACCATGGTCAATGAATAATTGACCACAACCCAGAGGCAGCTGTGCAGAGCTCAAGTCAGTTGATTAATCTGGAGAAGTAGATATATGTCTGAGTCTCCTGATTGATCCAGACTTGTGTCTGAGTCATCGTTGCAAATCAGATGGCTTGTGAGGCTGCACCCCGCTGGCTGCTTGCCTGTTCTTGATTTTTTTTCTCCTTAAGTTGGTCTTCTGGCAGCTCATCAGCTTCTCCTTGGAAGGATGAACATCCAGTTGCTTGCCTCTGAGTGAGCTGTGACTCACAGAGCAGCTGCCTGGGCCCTGCATATAGCCTGGCCTGCCCACCCAGCAGCCTGGCAGAGCCAGCTCTCTGTCAGGACTCCATGGGCACACCGCAGACAGACTCAAGCAGTTTTGCCCCAACGCTGTGAGTTAGTTAGCACACATTCTAAGGTCTGAGAAGAAGGTTTGCTTGGATGACTGTCTTTGTCCCACTCTTTGTGTGTGTGTCTGTTTTCCAGTGTGTTTCACTCTATTAGGGATGATCTAAATATGTGTAATGAACCTTCTAGTGTTAGGATATTGAATTTTAAGAGGGATAATAGAGATATATTATTCCAAGACACTTTAGGATGACCTGGCAAGGTGAAGAGTATGTATTTTCCCTATGTCCCTGTAGATTAAGGTCAGTAAGGTACAGAGCCATTGCTATAATGGACCTATGTCTCATTTTTCAATTCTTTTGGAAAAGGTGGGGGGGATATTGGTATAGAATTACCATTATTAGGGATAAATATTGACGAAACGATTTGATTTTAAAGTCCTCAGGGACCATAGGGACTTGTGGGCTCTTATATTGAAAGTGTCCACGTATAATACTAAAAGAAGCGTGAGAGAACAGCCCCAGCCCGCAGCCACATGTCTCTCCAGGGGACAGATCATACGTTCAGGAATGTCCTTCCTCCCTCATTACAAATTCCTTCCTGTGCTTTCCTTAAATTGATTTTATAGATGTACTACTAGTCTTTGCTCAGTGTTGATCTGAATATGCAAATCTCAGGGTTGATCTGAATATGCAAATCTTGTCACTTGCTTTTTTTTTAGATGGCAGTCCCCAAACTTTTCAACAAGTTTGCTGTGGAAAGTCTCACCCCTTCATCACTGTCCTTGATGCACTCGCCCCCAGATGCCCAGAATATAAGTGACATCACCCTGAGTCCCATGGAAATCAGCACATTCCGAATCCGCCTGAGGTGAAACTGACTGCCGGATTTGAGTGGAGAAACTCTGGCTTTGTAAGCTTCCTTGGTTTCTACGTGCAATAACTAAGCACATTGCTTTAGCTTCTGGCTACTGTGAGAACATGAATTCTGTGATTTATTTTTTTTTTTAAAAAAAAAAGTCTAGTAAGAAAAGAAGAAAAAGCCATGCTTTCAAAAAGGTTTCTTTTTCTAAGTTTGTCCACAAACTGCCGCCATCAGTGTGAACTGGAATTACAAACATGAAGACTTACAGAAAGACAACCCCTCAACAGACTGTATCTCAGGTTAAACGCTAGCTAAGTATGTTTGCACTGACGGTTGTATAGAGATTCTTAAAGATATCCACGTTTCACATCATTAGTTTTATATAAAAAAATACCCATTTGAAAATGGAAAGAAAAAAAAAACAAAAGTTGGTGGGTAATAGTTTAATGGCCAAAATAGTTGTAATCATTGATCATTGCTACAAATTTAAATTTTGTGTGCTTAAAAATATGTGGAAAAGTGCAATCCCTCAACCCTTATGATAAATGTAGTTCATCTCCATACTCTTTCCCAACGAACCTCTTGACTGCCCTTTCCTACCCATACATTTAAAACAATAGCTGATCTTTTAGTCATTCACCAGTAGAAACAGAGGCATATTTTCATTACTTGACAATGTGGGATCGGTGCAATTTATTCCATTGTCACAGAAACAGAAGAAGCAATTCCATTTTAGGTACCACAAGGTGTCTTTTTACACAGCTCATTTGAATACAGGTGTTCCAAGGTGGGGTTTTCTATTTTTAAAATACCATATCAAAAATAAATGTGCCTTATTTTTTTATAAGTCTTGTTAAATCTTTTGGTGTCCATATTACTGTTTGGGAAGGGGAGGGGTGTTGGGAGGCTGGCGCAGGGGGTGGGTACTTTCTATGACACATAAATTATGTAATTTTTTGCTTGATAATGCTGACCACATTCTGATCTATTTCATTAAATTTGTGCTGGTGTTACTCGAAACATTTTGACTATTTGAATGTACTGAGATGTCAGTAAACAAAACAAGGAAGAAAAATATTGTTAATTAAAATATGCTGCTGCCAAGGAAACTGCAACGTGAAGCGAGGATTTTGTAACACACGAGATCCAAATCCTGTTTGTATTTCACAGTAGTTGAGCATATTAAAGAGAGAACGCTTTAAAATAGACTTTTTTCAGATCCACTGCGCGTAGCTCATCTTGATGTATCTTACTAAAGAGTATGTTCCAAACTTTTGTGTGTGGTGAACTCAGTGTGTCATTCTCGCCCATGTGCCATCACAGGACATTTAAGTTCATTTGAGATCACTGTTTCTTTAATATAATAATTGTATTTAATGTCGGCAAAGAAAGAATTCTCTGGCTGTGTACACTTTTGAAAAGTTCTCTTCAGTGTCTTAACCTGGTTTAGTATTATCTGATGTAAACTTCCGTTTACCTCCTGTCATTCCAACCCCCTTACGGAGACAGTCATTTCTGCCTCGCCGTTTATTCTGATAGTCATCTGGATTTTGACTCAAGACACAGCTCCTACGTTCACTGTTCTGTTCTGCTCATAAACTCCTCTGCCTATAATCATTAAGGAAACAATGCCAGAGTTGACAACCATATTGCAAGGGTGTGATTCCATGCAATAAGCATGCGCTGTGCATTCCCTTCCTCACTTGTTGGGGAATAAGCAACTAAAATACAACAAAACGGCTTTCTTCTGTAGACCCTACCTCTACAGACACTGGCTTGGATAGCCGGGAACAGATCTCAGGAATAGCATGAGCGCGCTTGGCGTTTCTTAAGGGTGTCCCTTCCTGTGGGTGTTCACTGTGTTCTGTGGTTAAGTGGCTATACTTAATCACCGTGGAAATCCTGATGAGACGAAATGAAAGCTGATGCAATAAAAATGGATCTGCCCTGTGTTGGTCGGGGTCTCACTCAGTGTGCACTGTTCCCACCAGCTATTGACTCACAGGTGAAGCAGAAATTCTCTTGAATCAGCAAATTTCTGCTTTTTAGAGTTATTTTCAGACTACAACATCAGGGAAATGAAGAAGAGGGTTTTTTTTTGCTTTGGGTTATGGTCACGATCTAACTAAATAATTCAGTTTCTCTGGCACCCATGAACAGCTGGCCACATTTTAGTCATGACCTCAGTGGTCTGTCTGGTTAGATTTTATTACATGTATTGTCACAAATGTTCAGTGGACCAAGTCGTTGCTTCACTGCTCTCTCCCCACTTCTTGAAATTTTAATTTTGTTTATTGGGTGCATTGTTCAAATATCAGCATTCTTGTTTTCTGAAAGTATTGATTTAAATAAAAATGCTGTAAGATGTTATAAAACATTGTAATTATCTCCCAGTGTCTGTACTTGTGATGAAAATGTTTTCACAGTCCTTTGTCTAGCAGGAAATGTTTACTTTCATTTTGATTATTTTGCTCATTGAAATCAACAGGTTTTGATATTTTTCTCTTGGAAGATTTTTATAACTTTTTTGGGAATATGTAATATAAAATCTCTAATAAAATATAATCTTATCCTGTGCACTCTCTTCTAGAGGAGTTTTTAATCCTGTTTGTAACTATATCTATTAACAAAAAATAGAACACTGGGAAGCTTTTCTTTGTTCCTTCATGAAGGAATCATCATTCTTCAGCCCAGCTCTCGTTAGAAAAGGGGTTCTGTGAATAGGTGGCAGATGAATACTAGTACATTTCACGTCATATTTGGAGTACCTTTGGATTGGAGTCTGAAGACCTTTCCAGCTGTTGGATCCATGGGTCCATCTTTAGCGAGCTACATGATAGGAAAGCTTTGGTTAGGTTCTATATTTGGATCTATATATAGGACAGAACAGGAAATGGAGGAAAGTCAGCACATGAAGCTAAGATGTTCCTTGTAAATTGATCCAGAAAATAAGGTTGGTGGGAAAAGAGAATGTCCGATGCTGCCACTGCTCTGTCCAGGCTAACACACAGCTCCAGGGTGTATATAGAAGTTTCTATCCCATCCCATCCCACGGCTGTTCAGTCCCAAAGAAACACACAGAGGATTATATTAATTATAAACTGGTTGGTCTATTAGCTCAGGCTTATTATTAACTAGCTCTTAAACTTAAATTAACCTATAATTCTTATCTAGGTTTAGCCACATGGCTTGGTACTTTTCTCAATAAGGCATTCTCATCTTGTTTCCTCTGCATCTGGCTGGTGACTCACTCTCAGCCTTTTCTCTTCCCAGAATTCTCTTAGTTTGGTTGCCCTGCCTATACTTCCTGCCTGGCTACTGGCCAATCAGTGTTTTATTANATTAATTATAAACTGGTTGGTCTATTAGCTCAGGCTTATTATTAACTAGCTCTTAAACTTAAATTAACCTATAATTCTTATCTAGGTTTAGCCACATGGCTTGGTACTTTTCTCAATAAGGCATTCTCATCTTGTTTCCTCTGCATCTGGCTGGTGACTCACTCTCAGCCTTTTCTCTTCCCAGAATTCTCTTAGTTTGGTTGCCCTGCCTATACTTCCTGCCTGGCTACTGGCCAATCAGTGTTTTATTAAATGAATATGAGTGACATCTTTACAGTGTATAAGAGCATTCTCCCACAGCAGTGGGGCCTGAAGAGTTCCTTCAAAAATTTCCAGTGGAGGGCAAAGAGCCCTGAAGGTCCACAGGTGCACGCTAACTGGGAAACTTAGGCTTATTGTGGGTGACATGCAGTAAAGAAAAATTATAATATGTATACATAAATATGTAAAAATCTAGAGAAATGTAAAAGTATATCTACCTGGGAAGTGATAAAAAGTAAGTCATTGGCTCCATAAATTTTGATTATCAGCATGTTACAGAAATGTTAATATTAAAACTGGTAAAGAAAATTTTGGTTTGGGTTGAATATGAGTTCTAACACATCCTATAAATGTTGATTTGAAAGCAACTGAAGTGATTCTGGTTTTGAATGGTTGGCTCAAAACTTACAGTAGAGAAGGAATTAGCAAGCATGGCTGCCCTATAACAAGCTGAACACAAATACCTTGAGGCCAAAATGGACATGAATCCTTCCGTATAAACTGCCTTCATCTAAACTAGGAAAATGCCTTCAGTAAGTGATGATCAAGACACAGAGCACTCAATTCAGCAGAAGCTAAGTGGGAGGTTCTCCAGGTTTGACCTTTATCTCTTGGCTTGGCTTTCCTGCTGTTGCCCTCATTCTCAGGCTGTTTGTTGGCAACATGTCCACCAGATGACCCAGACCCGTGTGTAGACATTGCAAACCCTGTGCGTAGACATTACAAATGCTATGTATAGATGTTGCACAGTGCCTGTATCTCATTGTTTGTAGCACGTCTTGCAGTTAGTGTCAAGCTAGTATCATTGACTCTCTTCTATTTCACATGCCAACAACTGCACTAAGGATATAGACTTAAACTTGTGAACTACATGAGAGAATGAATGGGCACATGTAAAATGGGAATCTATAGCCACGGAAGTGGCATGAGGATGATAAGAATGTTTTGGATGGGAGTTGGTGGTTTAGATACCAGATAGGCAAAGTACAGTAGGGCTGCATTGCTGAGGAAAGTTGAATACAGATGGGAAATTTAGAAAAAGTAGAGAGTGTACCTAACTTGACTTTCAGGAAAGGTTTTATAGAAGATAACATCTTCAGGTAATTTGTCAAAGGTTACTCTGATCATAGCAGAAAAGACCTTAGGCCTGGCTTGTTAAAGATCAGGATGGGGAAACATGATAACGCCTGGTACAACGTGGCAACTGGGACACGTTTCCATTCTGCAGAGAGCTGCTAAACAAAGCACCACAAAGGAGAACTCCTCTACCTGTGTGTTGTCCAGCATGGTAGCCAGTGGCCATTGGGACCCTGGGATCTTAGAAACAATGAGTACAGCTCATTTGCTGAGTGGTGTAATCCAACCTGAACTGCATCACGTGATTCCTCTTCTGGAGCATGCCGTGATTATAAGTGAATAGAACAGGCAAACATAAGCCAACTCTGAGGCTACATTTTACTACAGTCCTCCTCTCGCTGTGGTGGTCAGACTGGAAGCATTGGCCTGTCCTGGGAACTTGCTGGAAGCACAATCCCTCAGCCTCTATCCTGGACCAGGGGAATTGGAATCTGAATTTTACCAATCCTCCTTGAGAATCTGTGTCCTCTCTGTGCAATGGCCTAGCACATTTCCTGAGGACTAGTCTCTCTGTATGTTTCCTAAATAGACCTTGACTATTTAGAAATAGTCCTATGTCCTACAGAGGCCAGAAAACATGCCCAGTGCTAAGTTGCCAAAACACCCAGACTGCTACTCCTGGCCCCTACAGCTGCCTGCTTGTAGGCCTGTTGATTTTAGGTTTTGCTTTGTTTGTCCCCACACAGATGTCAAAGAGAGCTTCTGAAAAGTGATATATAGGCTTCCTCCTTGTTGTTTGTTCTTGTTTGCTGATACAGTTGAAAAAGCATAAAGTTGTGCCAGGGCCAAAGAACCCTACTTGACCTGAACTTGATTGTGCAAGTTCAGTAAATCCTGTCAGACCAGCTGCCATGTCCTCTACCCGGCCTCTCTCCCCGCTGTCTGTTCTCATGGATCTCTCTGTGCAACATAGGGGCTTAGCATGGGGCAGCCTTCTCATCCTGCTCATCGTGAGAATCTCCTTTTGACCAGCAGGTGTTTGGTGGTCCCTGCTCTTTTCCAAGTCATTTTCTTGCCTTGCTTCTCTTTCTAAGCCTGACATCCAGAAGGTCGGACTTGCCCGGAATGCAAGCTCTTCATCTTGTCTGCTCTGTATCTTTTACAGCACAGGAGTCCCCTAAATATTCATTTGTAGGTTTTTCCCCCTGCTTTGGAGGCCTACCACCCTGCTCCCAAATAAGTACATGGAGACTTATCCTTAATTATGAATATCCCGCGTTAGGTTGGCTTATTTCTAGCCAGTTTTTCTAACTTAAATTATTTCATTTCTCTTTAAATACATTTTGCCTCTGGGTTTTTTACTTTCTTTATTCTATATATTTTTCTTTCCTTCTTACTCCGTGGCAGGCTTTGTGGCTGTGTGACTGGTCCCTGGCATCCTCTCTCTCTCTCTTTTTTTTTAACCTGCTCCTGGCTCACTTCTCTAGATTTCTCCTCCTATTCTCCCTGTCTGACAGCACGGCCTATCCTTTTTCTTGCCTAGCTATTGGCTGTTCAGCTCTTTATTTGACCAATCAGGTGTTTTAGGCAGGTACAGTAATACAACTTTACAGAGTTTAACAAATACAACATAAAAGAATGCGACACATCTTTTCAGCATTAAACAAATATTCCACAGAATAAATGAATGTAACACATCATAAACTGATATTCCACAACACTCACTTAATAAGTAAACAGCAGGTTCAGCTCATGCAAATGTTGAGAAGCAAAACTTTTGATTTCAGAATGAAAGGCTAAAAATCTCTTAATGTTTTGTTTGTTTATATTACTCTTCTGCCAAAACCTCCAGGGTATTTTCAGGCTGAGCATAAACTTTTTGAAGCTGGGTTTCTAGTCCTTTGAAAGGATTTGACCTCATGGCATGTACTATGCTTGCCAACCAACCAATCATTGTCCCTCAGCCATCGGAACCAATGAAACCCTAAGTTTATTTATGTATCATGAACTTCGGGAATGGGATTATGCTGTCTTAAACTGATCTAGCTCCCTTTTCCAGGCTATCTGTTTACCTTGAAAACTGACATATTTTACATGCTAGCCAATGAGCTATTCGTGGAAGGCAACTGAGGACCTGTGAAAGAGGCCTTTTCCCTGACTCTGTCTTCCTTGCAGTCAACAAGTCCAAAGTCAATACTGTGGGATAATTGATGGTAGGGCTGCTGTAGCTGTTTGCAACCCTGTACGCACAAGCTTGAGGATAGAGATAAAACCAAGTGAAGATGGGACAGAGCCAAGGACTCTGACGTTGCTGAGTGGCTAAATAAACCAGCTCCAAACTTCTTACATATGAGATGATAAGCCACTTGACTCTCAAGTCTTTTCAGTTTAATGTCCTGTTTCATGCTCATTTCCGCTTACACTCTTGGGTGTCATGACTACGCCGGAAGCCAACTTCCATGCAGTTGCTTCGCTGAATATTGTATGTTCCTTGAGTGGTTTTTCCATGGTCATATACTTGAATGTGAGGATATAGGTTTTCATACTGTCTTTGCTGCTGCCAACTACCTTGCACATTTTTCTCAAAATGTTTAGTAAGACTGATTAATTCACTATATTGCAGAGAGGATTTTTTTCTTGAATATAAGGTGAAAAAGAGGAATTTAAAAGTTGCCAAATAATCAGTGATGTGACTAATTAACAAAATGCTTGATGAGTGAAAGGTTATTTTACATTTACATCCAGAAAACCTTTTGTCTAGAATGTGAAATTTTGACTCCTATGATATAAGATAAACCTTCCCAGTGTCAACCAAAAAACCAGAGGCAATGTGGGGAAGGGAGAGGGACTAAGTGTGGAAACTGAGTCCATGGTGGCTAGCTTCTTTGAGTTATCTCACCCTCAAATATTCTCAAACATCTTCTGTTGTATGAGGAGGGAGCCCTTTGTTTGTCCTGTCCACCTGGCTAGCTTACACCTGAAATAACCACACAGAAACTGTATTAATTAAACCGCTGCTTGGCCTATTAGCTCTAGTTTCTTATTGACTAATTCTTACATCTTAATTTAACCCATTTCTATCAAGCTGTGTATCACTACGAGGTCGTGGCTGACCAGAAAAGAATCAGCACATCTACCTCTGGCTGTGGATCCATGGCATCTCTCACTCTGCCCTTCTTCNTAGCTCTAGTTTCTTATTGACTAATTCTTACATCTTAATTTAACCCATTTCTATCAAGCTGTGTATCACTACGAGGTCGTGGCTGACCAGAAAAGAATCAGCACATCTACCTCTGGCTGTGGATCCATGGCATCTCTCACTCTGCCCTTCTTCCCAGCATTCAGTTCTGTTTTCTCTGCCTACCTAAGTTCCACCCTATCGACTAGGCCAAGGCAGTTTCTTTATTCATTAGCCAATGAAAGCAACACACAAACAGAAGAAATTCCTACACCATCTTCTGAATAGATTCGTATCATTGAAAGATTAGGTGTGGATTTCTCAATCTACAAGTAAAGGAAGCAATGGAACCATGTTGAATAAAATCATTGATCTTAAAGGTCTAGAGTTCTTGATTTCCAGGCTCTGCATTGTTTCATGATTATGTTTATTTGTTCACGTGTTTGATTTAATTCACAACACAGCCATGAGGTTTACTTCCTAGTCCAAGATCAATAAAGGGAGTGTTAGTGAGGACAGTGTGTCACTGCTGTCTAAGTGTGTCCTGCTTCACTAATCCAAAGGCTTCAGTCCTTGGTTGGCTTCCATGATTGTTTGGCTTTCATCATTGGTTGGCGTCCGTCATTGGTTGGCTTCCATCCTTACTTGACTTTCATCATTGGTTGGCTTCCATCCTTACTTGACTTCTGTCATTGGTTGGCTTCTATCCTTGGTTGGCTGCAGCTGAAGGCTCAAAGTACTTGCCCTTCCCAGAGTGGGTTTCTTTGTCATATGCAAAGCCAAAATAAATCCACACTTACTCTATTAAGTGGGTTTATCAGGAAAAAAGTTATTTCCTGCATTGTGTATTTTGTCTTCCTAAATGTATTTTCTAAATGCGGTGAATACTGTTTTGAAATGTAAAATTTAAGTAAATTTTACATCTTTATCCTCTGATAATTTATGGTATCTTTAATCAAATCTGAATATACCTGGCCTTTTCTTTGGGGATACCAACCAGCTCCCTAATCATGACACGGAGGCTTATTATTAGTTTTGAATGTTCAGCCTAGCTTAGGCTCATTTCTGGCTATCTCTTTCAATTTAAATTAACCTGCTTCTCTTTATCTACCTTTAGCCTTGGGCTTTTTCCTTTTCTTCCCTTCTGTATGTCTTGCTTTCACTGCTGGCTGGCAGCTGCCTGACTTTTTGTCCCATGCCTGTCCCTCATTCTCTCCTCCTTCTTCTCTCTTGTTCTTCCTCTCCTGAGCCTAGATTTTTCCTCCTATTTATTCTCTCTGCCTGCCAGCTGTGCCTATCTTTTCTCCACTTAGCTATCTGCTTTTCAGCTCTTTATTAGATCAATCAGGTGCCTTAGGCAGGCAAGGTGAAACAAATGTAACACATCTTTACATAATTAAACAAATACAGCATAAACATGTAACACATCATTACACAAAGTAATATTCTGCACCATAAGCAAACATAGCATATCTTTGGCCAGTTAAAATAATATTCCACAATACCTGAAGGCAACTATGTTCAGTTTTTTTTCATTATCCTGTTGATTAATAAACATTAACTCAGGTTTTTCATTGGGTAAGAGACCCTTGCTGAGCTCTGTGGAACTCCTCTCTAAGAAGTCTGCTAGAATTAAGGGGCCCTGAGAAGAGAAAGTAAGAGGGTAGATTAGCACAAAGGACAGATGCTCTGGGATTTCAGAGGAGGTGGGGACCTCAGCTGAGCCTACAGGGTAAGTTCATCCTCAGGATGGGAGCGAACAGAGGGTTGACCACTGTGGTGAAAAACCTAGATCTCTCTGGTCTGGAGGGAATTGGGGGAAGAACAATGGATAAGAGGTTAGACCGGAAGCGTTTTTGACTAAAGAAGTCCTGTACCCTGGATCTAGACATTGTGCTCTACAGAAGGGGAATGAATGGTACTATGGATGTTAATCCAAAATATTGAGACTGGGAAAGGAAATGTGGGTGTGTGTAGCTTCCAGAAAAGCCTTTAGCTGTTTGCATTGCTTAATGTGTAGTGAAGGCAAGGACATGCATGCCTCAGAATTTGTGATTCTTTTTATTGTCGCCATGCCATGCTTCATTAAGGCAATTGTGAAATTTAAATGCCTTATACATGAATCTGTTGACTCCCAGACTCTGTAATAAAATAATACAATGAAACCCTGAAACTAGGATAGTAAAATATAACCTAAGTTTGACAGAACAGTATTATTATAATGTTATTAATGTAGCTCCATTCATTAGTCTACGTAAATCTGTTTTAGGGCTATCTACGTGGCTTAATTTGTCAACCATAAACTTAGAAATATTTGCCACATGGACAAGACATTAAAAAATTAATATGATAATATGAAAATAGTTTTAGTTTTAAAGGTGATCAATATATTTTAATGTTCTCGAGACCTTTTTCATAATACAATCTTTTAGGCCTGTGCCATTAAAGTGTTGTTATAAAGATGAGGTTGTTTCACTCAGTAAAAACTGCACTGGGGAAAGAAATTAGGCCACCATCTCCCAAATCCCATTCTACTTACATGATGGAAAATGAGAGAGCTTTCTAGAGAGTTCTAGCAGAGATGCATATCCCTATTCTTGATGCTTTAACACATACAGGAAATGTGAGTTTCTTTCATGCACACAATTCAGACTAAAGGGCAGTGCAAGGAACAGAGTGGCAATGGCAAGAATGGTTGGTCTTTGAAGTACTGCATCCAATTTCATTAAAATCTCTAGAAATAATCGATAAAACGAACCTGATAAATATTTAGAGAAAAACCATCTATTTAGGGACCTGGCATCAAGGAGCCAGGAGGTTGTCTGGAGCTGATAACTAAATGGGAGGCCCATTGCTTGTCTCAGCCCTACAAAGTAGAGGGTGATGCTGCCTCTGGGCTGTATGATACTGAAGTTTAGAAAGTGTGGGAGCCCGCAGATGTGGATTCCTTCCACCTTGACTGGAGGTCAGAGTTCAGATCTGTTCTTGCTCCTTCAAGATTGTACGACAGGAGGTTTGACCTGGGATGTGGCTGCTACCAGGATGTTTTGACCTAGGGTGTGGTTACTTGGTGTTGGGTACTAAGAAACTAATTACTTTGTTCTTTGTATCTTGGCAAAGAAGTCTCCTGCCCTTGCCCTTCTCTTTGGGTTGGGATATATAAAGCCTATGAGGATTAAACACAAGGCAAATCTCAGTATTTACTGGATACCTCCCATTGCTCTCACTTTTCTCTTGTCTATTGCTTTCTTAATCCACATGTTTCCCTCCAAGTAGGACCCAGTAGTTGTTGCCTGGATGCAGGATATGACAAAAAAGCTGGGTGTTGATTAGTTCTGTCCACTTAACACAAACTGAATCATGAGCGAAGGAGGAACTTCACTTGATGACTTGCCTCCATTAGACTGGGGTGCTGTGGGTATGGTGTAGTTTGTTTTCTTGACTAATGATTGAAGGCCCACCTTCATTCATCTGCCACCACCCTCAGATTGGCTAAGAAAGCAAGCTGAGCAAGACACAGGAAGCAAGCAAGTAAGCAGCCCTCCTTCATGGGATCAGCTTCAATTCCTGATAAGATGTAATAAGGCAGTGGTTCTCAATCTGGGGTTCGAACAACCCCTTCACAGGGTCCCATAGCAGATATCCTGCATATCGGATATTTACATTATGATTCACAACAGTAGCAAAGTTATAGTTAAAAAGTAGCCATGAAAATAATTTTATGGTTGGGAGTCCCCACAATATAAGGAACTATATTAAAGGGTAACAGCATTCGGCAGGCTGAGAACTGCTGTGGTAAAGTGAACCAAACCCTTTTCACTCCAAGTTCCTTTTTGGTTTGGTTATGGTGTTGATCACAGCAACAGGAAGCAAACCATGTTAAGGAGGGAGCAAGGGATGTGGGGGCGACAGGGGAAAGAAGATATCTCTAATGTTAATCTCCTTGGTTCTCTTCATCTTTCAGAAGACATCAGAAGTAAAGTCATAGTCCTGTTAAATAGTAGCTAACACAAGTTTTGTCATAGCCAGCATGGTCTAGCAGGCAGACACAATATAATGATGCATACATCATTGATACACTCATCTTACACCCCAGAAAGGTGGAGACTGGTGAACCCGGGTTCCAACCATTGTCTTTGCAGGGGTCTGAAAACCCTAGGGGGAGCTATCCCGTGACTGTTTGCATAAACAACCTGAGTCAATGGTAGTATTTGTTTATATACTTCCTGTGGCTACTTTGTAGCTAACTGGTAGAGGCAAGCTGGCAAGACTGAAAACATTCCCTAATGGTTCTTTCCAGAAAAGGGGAGGGGCTCACCTCTTAGAGAGTTGCAGAATAGGGCTATTTACAGGAACTTCCACTTCAGAGGGATTCGCCAGGGTTGTCACTTCAAGGAAATGTTAATTAGAGAAGAGACTAGGAAGTATGTGGTGGCAATAACAGAAGGAATGCTGGATTGGTATCTGCCAATCTGGATTCCAGTCTTAATTATACCAAATGCTGCTGTGGGACCTTAAATAAGTCACTCCATCTCCTAAGAAATCATTTTTTCCCCTGGTCTAATTAAAGTCACACTGCAGAGTTTCCAAATCAGCTTTTCTGAACACTTTTTCTGGTTTGGGAAGAGTTCTTTCAACAGATGAAATAAAATGTATTTTAAACGGTTCCCCATGGCAACACTTACCTTTTGAAGTCTCCCTGTTTTGGTTGGGCACCTTTGGATGTTTAGGGTAGGGAATAGAATGATCTTAATGCAAAAACTTATTTTTGTTTTCTTTGTATTTGTAAATGCCAGCAATCTCTTCCCCTGAAACAACCAAAATCTGAAAAACTATGTTCTTGAAGCTTTTTCTCTGGAGAAGTTGAAGACAGAATTTGAAAGGTGATCTGAAAAACTCTGAAAGGATTGTCTGAAAACAGTTGTTCCCAACTGTGAGTCTGCACTGGGAACTCTTGAATATCATGGATCCAGACCAGCTCATGAGGAGAAACAAAAATTCCCTTTAGTATAATGACTGAGATGCTAGGCACTCACCAGATCTCAAGAAACATGGTCATTGAACTGGAGAGATGGCTCAACAGGTAAGCACACTAGTACACTCGATGTCCCTGAGTTCTAGAACTCCTTGTAGGACATGGACAACTGCAACTGCAGCCCAAAGAAATCTGACTTCCTCTTCTGGTCTCCTCAGGCCCTTACTCAACATACAAACCCACACACAGACTCACACACATGCACACAATTGAAAAAAATTAAAGAAAGAAATAGGTGTGATGCTGAATGCATCCAGTGGGGGAAAACACGAGTCAAATAATCCCAAACTGACTCCAAAAAGAATATTCTAAGGTTATTCTTTATTGAAAGGGAAAACTCACGGAATAGGAATGGGAATCCAACCTCAAGGTATTGAGTGTGGGAAGAAGAGAGTGAGCTAGGTGGGACAGCGACTTTTTGAGTCCCAAAAATCACACCCCAACCTGGTCCAGTCTCTTAAAAGCTTTTGGCTGAAGGAGGTTCCGCATCACTTCCCCTTTGTCTAAATAAGAGAGTTACAAACACAATACAAAATTATATATACTAAGAACAGATATCAAATATAAAATTAGAATTACAACCATCATAAACAACATTAAGCAAGGAGCATATATTAAATGTTTTAATAATCATTTTATCCTAAGGAGTCTAAGTCTTGTTTAGAAATGGTTTGGTTAGATCATAAGAGGAAGGTAACTACAACTATCTAATCTTCAACCCCATCAAAGGTCTGAGAAGGGAGATATTACTTGAGTAGGCAGAAACTGCAATAAAGCAGCTTCCAAAATGAGCAGTAGATGACAGAGACAACTGGCTACCTGGGTAAACAACCAAAGTCTCATTTGCATTGTTAAAGCAACCAACTTTGGCTAAGGCCTAGAGTAACTGACAGACCATTTTTAGAGGCAGGAAAAAAATTTTCAAAACCATCTTAACCTTGGCAAGGTTTGGCAGTGTCTTTTTTTCCTGTATCCTGTTTGTCCAGTCTGGACATTATGTACTTTGTCAGTGGTCAAGTTCCTTGCCCAAAGGCCAGTTGTGCCAAGAAGAAAACAAGCTCCAAGTGGAGTATCTTTGGTGTTCAACATTCTCTCAGAAATAGATCAGTGTTGCCAGGAGCAATTGTGTCTCACATTAACAGAACCCTAAGTTATTTAAATGACATGTTCTACAGATCTTTGAAGGGGTTGAAGATTACCTATTTAGGTAGAATACAATCTCTACGTATCTAAGAACCTAATTAGTTTGACTCTAAGTATGACAAACATCAATGACTATTAACCTATAATATTTAATACCTATATAACTTTAAGACTTCATATCAGACTATTAAACAATCTTTAAACAACTGCAGTAAATGAGAACAATGACCTCAAAATGTAAACAATGTATATGTATCTTGATCAAAGGTAGAAATATATAATGTAATATGAGAAATGTATCCTAAAATTTGTGTCAATATACAAAATATCTTTAACAGAGGTAGAAACATGCATGCATACAATCTGACAAAATAACTTTGCATAGGTGTACAAATATTATGAACAGAAATAGGAGCATATTCAATATAAAAAATATAATTTGAACTTGTATCAATATACAAGAATCTATACCAATGTAAATTGTCCATAAAGAATAGCTCATAATTATTTACTCTATTGCTCATTATTATTATTACCTGTTATCCCATTCAGTTTCCCTTTTTATTTTTTATTTTATTTTATTTTTGTAAGGAGATCTCTGGACCTTCATAATTTTCACCCCTACCCCCAACCCTATACAGGTAAAATCAACCCCTAAATGATCTCCCTAACCCTGAGGGCAAACTTCATTGGGAGAGAGGAAGTTGTCTTCTAGAATTGCTTCCAATTGTCATGGGGGTGATGTTCTTTCTATGGGATCCTATAAAAGTAAAATGATGGTT